>PVJI01015310.1:0-30419 GCA_004026765.1 Micronycteris hirsuta | reverse complement strand
TTTAAATTAGTTTCTCCCCCTTAGTCCTATTAGTAGTTGCTTTAAATATTTCAATGTTTATGTGGTGTCCCCTTCATCGTAAAATGTCCATCTTTGTCTCTTGTTACTTTTGTCATCCTAAAAATAGGTTTTATCAGACGTAAGTGTGGCTATGCCTGCTTTTCTGTGAATACTATTTGCTTGTAGAATCGTTTTCCACCCTTTTACCTTAAGTCTGTCTTTGTCTTTGCAGCTTAGATGTGTCTCCTGAAGGCAGGCATATGGTTGGGTTTTGTTTTTTGATCCAATCTGCTGCTCTGTGCCTTTTTTTTGGTGAATTCAGTCCATTTACACTTAAGGTAATTATTGATGTATGAGAATTTCCTGTAGCCTTTTATCTCCTGTTTTCTGGTAGCTCTGTGCCTCCATTGGTTGTTTTCCTTCGTGTTTCTGTATGTTGTTTTTGTTTGGTGGTAGTCCATACTTTTTTCCTTGGTTTCCTCTTTTTTTAAGTTATGTGTCTTGGTTTTATTTTTTTGTGTGTGGTTACCGTTAACCTTTTTTTTTAAGATTTTATTTATTTTTAGAGAGGGGAGGGGAGCGAGAAAGAGAGGGAGAGAAACATCAATGTGCTAGAGATACATCGATTGGTCACCTCTCATGTGTCCCCTGCTGGGGGCCTGGCCCACAACCCAGGCATGTGCCCTGACTGGGAATCAAACCAGTGGCTTTTCAGTTCACAGGCCAGCACTTAATTCACTGAGCCACACCAGCCAGGGAAACTTTTTATTTGGAAATTGAAAGTTTTTTCCTGGACTACTCAAGAGTAAGTTACAAATATCATTGCCATTTAATCCTGTAAACATCCATGAATGTTTCCTAAGACTAGGAATATTATTTTATATAACCACAGCACAGTTATCAATGTCAGTAAACTGATACAGATTCAGTGCTTTTACCAAATCTCTCGTCCATATCGCAGTTTTGTCCATGGGTCCAATAATGTCCTTTACAAAAAGCTTTTTTTCCTGTCCAGCACACATTCAATTCCGTGATCAGATACTGCACTTAGTTGTCATGGCCCCTTAGAGTCTGTGAACCTGGAGCACTTTCACAGCCTTTCGTTGTTTTTACTGACACTGACACTTGTAGACCACGTCCTCCCCCTAACCGTGGACCCACTCACACACTCTTTAGTGGAATGCTTCTCATTTGGGTGTGTCTGGTACTTCTTCAAGATTAGATTCAGAGTGCGTGCTCCCAGCCAGAACACTATGGACGTGATGCTGTGTCCTTCTCAGGGTTTTACACCAGAAGGCGTAGGTACCCATTATCCCCTCCCTGTTGGTGTTAATTGTGACTTACTCACCCACTCAAGGTATTGTTTGATGTCTTTGCTATGTAGTTAATATTTTTAGCCTTACAGCTAGAAAGCAATCTGGGGAAATACTTTTTTAATGCATTGGGTTTTGTTTTTTTTTTTAATTTAATTGAATTTACTGGGGTGGCATTGATTAATAAAATTATCTAGTTTTCAAGTGTACCGTTCTGCGTATTGCATAGTGTGTTTACCATCCAAAGTCAGCTCATCTTCTGTCACCATATATTTGACCCCCTTTACCACTCCCTACACACCTGCCCTCTGGTAACCACTGTACTGTTGTTTGTGGCTATGAGTGTATTTGTCTTGTTTGTTCATTTTTGTTTTCAGTTTTATATCCCACATATGAGTGAAATCATATGATTCCTAACTTTTTCTGGCTGACTTCTTTCACTTAGTGTATCTCAAGATCCATCCATGTTGTTACAAGTGGCAGTATTTCATCTTATGGCTGAGTAGTGTTCCATTGTATATCTGTACCACATCTTCTTTATCCAGTCATCTATCGAAGGACAGTTTGGTTGTTTCCATGTTTTGACCACTGTGAATAATACTGCAGTGAATATAAGGGTGCGTATATCTTTGTGAATAAATGTTTTCAAATTTTGGGGGTAGATACCCAGAAGAGGGATTGCTGGGTCATATTGTAACTCTAAATTTTTTGAGCAACCTCCATACTATTTTCCATAGTGGCTGTTCAGTTCACATCCCCACCAGCAGTGAATGAGGGTTTCTTTTTCTCCACAACTTATCCAACACATTATTACTTGTCATTGTTGAAAATAGCCATTCTAATAATGCGAAGTGGTATCTCATTGTAGTTTTGATTTGCATTTCCTTAGTAGCTACTGAAGTTGAGTATCTGTTCATATATATGTTGGCCATTTATATGTCTTTTGGGAGAAGTGTCTTTTCAGGTCCTCTCCCCTTTTTTTAGCTGGATTGTTTGTTTTTTTGGTGTTGAGTTGTATGAGTTCTTTGTGTATTTTGGATATTAAGCCCTTGTCAGAGGTACTGTTTGCAAATATTTTCTTCCATTCAGTTGGTTGACATTTTGTTTGTTGCTAGGGGAAAATACTTTACGACCATGTAAATGTTCCACTCTTCACCAAAAATATGTCACTAAGGTTTAGCATTCATTGATGATTGTTGCCTGAACCAATCTTCACTGTGTTGGTTGCACAATGATGATTTTCTAACTCTAGCCCTTCTTCTAACATTTACCACTTGACACTCAGTGTTCTTCAGTAAATGAGAACCCTGTCCCACCCCATTTATTTACCTTTTATTGGTATGGATTCATGGGCTCTTATATTTTTTAATGGTTTCTAATTCATTACTAAGCCTAATTATTTTGGTGCTGAAATTGTCCCATATTTGGGCAGTGGAAGTTCTTTTAAACTTCCATGTTTCGATATCATGTTTCAAAGACTTCTGTGTCTCTGTGACATGGCATGCTCCTTACCTTTACCGAGTTCTGGAATCAGCCACTTTTGCAAGGATTCCCAAGATGATTTTAATATGCATGCAAAGTAGGAAGTTGCTGGGCCTGAGAGGAAGGCAGACTTATGCATAAAATAACTGCTATTAGGGCAGCCTAGCATAAGAGTTTTAACTAAGGTATGAACCGAATATGGGGAGGGAGAGAGAAATTCCAGTTGAAAGACTCTAGACAGACTTCCACAATTAGGGCTTTCAAGGAAGAGTGGGACTTAGATGTGGGGAAGAAGGGAATGCTTGGACCAAGCTGGTGTCCTGAAGGTGACCTCTGTGCAGCTGGGTGGAGCCTTGGGGTAGAATGAGGAGAGACTACTAAAGTGGGAAGGAAGGGATTCCAGACCAAAGGGTTCGGATGTTGGTTTGCAGTGAGAAGTTTATCAGTGGTTGGGAACCAACACAATCTAAATTGACTTTTTTTTTAAGTAAGTACACAGGAGAGCTGAGGTGGCTGTTGGATTTTTTTAAGGAATGATCTGGAAAGTATGTGAATTGATTTCACTGAGTGAAGAAGAATGTGCAGGTGTCCCAGCCATTGCTGCCACTACAGGGGACGGCACAATGCACGAACAGTGACACACTAAGGCTCAGTGTGGGGCAAGGTGACTAAGAGACATGTTGGCGGCATGAAATTTGCAGGCTGGCCCATTCCACCAGATCAAAATCACCACAAATAAGCCCATGTGTGTGTGCCTTCATTTTTGCTCTTGTCCAAGTGTGATGTAAACCTGTCAGGAACATTGGGCGTTTTATCCTGTGACTCTAAAAGAAAACAAGGCAGCAAATAAATAAATAAAAAGAAAGAAAGAAGGGGGGAGGAGGAGAGAAGGGGAGAGAAAAAGAAAACAAGGCAGTACGTTCTTATGAAAGGCCGTATTCCAGGTAGAGAGTTCTGGCCTGGATCCGTCGTAATACCCTGCTCTCCAGGGAAACACCTGAGGTCCTTTATTGTGGCCAAATTGATTTGGCTGGCTAGGAGTTGTTATTGCTGCCATGGGAGAGTCCACGCTCTGCCTTATGCACATAGAGAGTGGTTTCCAAGGCCTCAGCCCTTTAGGAGCTTCTGTTTTTTATGCTAAGTCCGGCAGTGAAAGGCAAAAGCTCCTCCAGTACTTCTAAGACAGCAGGTAGGTGTCTGTGACCTATGGCTCAAGAGAAGAAGGTGTCCTACCCACCCTCCCCAAAACACACACACACGCGCGTGCGCGCGTTGGTGGGAGTTACTATGTTTGTGAAAGCTAAGTGAGGGTTATTGGCAATCTTCAGGCAAGTTCTGAGGAAACTGTCTTTTTCCTGCTCCTTTCCTTTCACTCTCACTGTATTTTTACCTAAACAAGAATATGCTGTCTGCACTCCCCATTTAATCTTTAACGTATAAGAGCTGTTACCTAAAACAAAACAGATAGTCCCTCTGCTGCTCCTCCATAAATTACAAGTTGAAGTGTTAAAGCAAAACAAATCAACCTTTTACTGAACATGAACTTCATGTATTTAGCCCATTAGTTCAGCACTGTTCCAGGGATCCAGCCTACCATCTGTCCTTTGACAGGGCTGTAGAGATTTCAGAAACATGAATAGCTCCCTTCCCCAGCACAGAGGCATCAAGGACCAAGCTTTTAAAAGACAGAATGTGCAGAGCACGTTTGCTGGGGCCTGTGTCACATTCCTGCTCATACCCTGCTGACGGACAGGTGAGCTCAGAGACCCTTGTCCCATGAGGTATAAAGTGTTTTCCATCCGAGGAGCACCTTCACAACCACTCCTAGGGCCGTTCTTAGCCGCCATCACAGAACAGCAGTAATTTCCTCAAGGCCATTTGGGTAGGTTCCCCTGCTTAGATACTTAGATACTTAGATAGGGAGAAAATGGATTATTACAAAAGGAAATTAATTACTGGTATTTTATTTTTTTAGGTCTAAGAGTAAATAGTTTCAGTTCTTTGCCTAGCAAGGTGTGCGGGGTTTTTTTTTACAGATTTTTTTGAGATATATTTTATATATCATAAAATTCACCTAATTTGCATTTCCATGAGTTTTAGTAAATGTAAGTTGTACAGCCACCACCAAGTTCAAATTTTAGAATCCTTCTATCGTCCCCCAAAACTTCCCTTCTGTCCCTTTTTAATCAATCTCTATGCTCTTCTGCCCCAGGCTCAGGCAACCACTGATCTGCTTTGTTAATATAATTTTGCCTTTTCTAGAATTTCAATATCGGTGGATTCATACTATATATCATTTTGCATGTCTGTATAGCATGTTGTTAGCATGTCTTTGAAATTTATCCATGTTGTTACATACCATTAGTTCATTTCTCTTTAATGTTGAGTAGCATCTCATTGTATAGATAATACCACATTTGGTTATCCACTTACCAGTTGGCATACCTTTGGGTTGTTGCCGGTTTGGGGGTATTATGAATAGCACTGCTGTAAATATCCATGCACAAGTCTGTGTGTGGACACATGTTCTCATTTCTCTTGGGCAGACACGTAGAGCTGGGATTGCCAGAGTGAGCGGTCAGTATACAGTTAACATTGTAAGAAAGCCCTGTCGGCAGTGTGTGAGGGTTCTGATTTCTCCATAATTTGCAACGTTTAATGTTGTCATTCTTTTTAACTTTAGCTATTCTAGTGGGTATGTGGTACTCTGTCACTGTGCTATATTAATTTGCATTTCCCTCATGACCAGTGATGTTAAGCATCTTTTTCATTTGCTCTTTGGCCACTCATATATCTTCTTTTGTGAAGAATCTGTTCCTACTTCAGATAGTTCACCTGTTTATAACATTTACAGAATTGCCATCTTAACAATATTCTAATCCATAAATACTTGTCTCTCCGTTTGTTTGTCTTATATAATTTTTCAACATTGTTTTCTATTTTTTAGCATATTATCTTTTGTTAAATTCTTTTTTTTTAAGATTTTATTTATTTATTTATTTATTTATTTATTTATTTATTTATTTTAGAGAGAGAGGGGAAGGAAGGGAGGCAGAGAGGGAGAGAAACAGCAATGTATGGTTGCCTCTCATATGGCCCAGGGCATGTGCCCTGACTGGGAATCGAACCGGGACTCTTTGGTTCCCAGCCTGCACTCAATCCACTGAGCTACACCAGCCAGGGCTGTTAAATTCTTAAGTATTTTAATTTTTGATGCTGCTGTGAATAGAATTTTTAAATTTATTTTCAGAGTATCCTTTACTGTCACTTCCAAATAAGTCAGTTTTTATATGTAATCTTTTTTATTCTATACCCTTACTAAATTCATTTTTTAGTTCTAGATTCCTTAGGATTTTCTCCTTTCCTATTGTTTGCCTGGGATTTGTTTGTTTTTGGTTTTGTTTTTTTTTTCTTTCATTATTACACTGGCTAGGACCTCCATTGTAATGTTTAATAGAAGTGTTGAGGGGGAGAAGTGCTGAGAATATACCTCCTTGCCTTTTCCTTGACCTTAGGTAGAAAACATTCAGTTTTTTACCACTGAATGTGATTTAGCTTCCCATCTCTGCCTCTCACCCTGACAAATTTTAATAGTTGTAGCTGTTGAATACATTTTATGAAAACATCGGAAATGTTTAAATGCATTCCCCCAAAACAGATGCTGTTGCCCATGGTAATCTACCATGTTGCCTAAAAGGTCCACAAAACTGTGTTTTACAGAGTTTGTCACCGCATGGATGCGTTACTGTTTGTAGTTGAAGCACATTCCCTTTGTCCATGTGTCTGTCTGCAGTGGGGAAAGCTGCTGGCCTGAGGATTCTTCCTTTCCTCCAGCCCCTATCATCACACACCCCAGGAGCTTTTTTGGGTTCTTCTTACTTGAGCTAATGAAAGCAAACCACACTGAGAGATGCTTAAAGATATTGTGTTTAAATTAAATGCTTTTGCCATAGACAAAATTATAAAAATTTACAGGTAAATACCACCAAGATTAGAAAGAACCTTAGCAATCATTTTGTCAAACCTCATTTTTTTCTTTCATGAACGAGGAAACCGAGACCGGAGAGGTCGTTACTAGTCTCAGATCAAACTTGCGTACTAGGTGTTGGTATTTCATGCAGCCTTTGATCTAAAAGCCAAGAACTGCTGTGAAGTTTCTGACCCACGTGACTGCCGTTCCCCCTGTCAGCATCTGTTTCAGCCGCTCGCTGTGGCTTCTCTCGCGCATTCTTGCCCATCCCTCCCTGAACATCTGCTGTCGTCGCCGCTGAAACCAGCTTACCTTTCTGAGGTACTCAGAAGATCTCTCGGTCTGCCACCAAGTTAATGCACCCGGTCTTTTAACCTCCTCTTAGTTAGCTGGCCTCCAAGGCTGTGTTCATGCTCTAGTGCGGCCCCTTCACAGCAAAGCGTCACCCAGTTAGACCGGTTGTAAAATAGTATTAGTCGAAAAATAGGATTTTAAATTATTTTTTTTCAATTTGATAACAAGTTGTTCAAAAAGCTTTGCTGAGTAATTTGTGTTCACTACACTACATGCAAGTATCTGCTACTAGACACATTCAGCCTTCCTACTAGATTCTTCTATGATTCCCTCTTGACCAGTGCTTCTTAAAAAGTATGGGCCTGAGCCAGCACTTCAGAGGCCATGGATGGGGGAGGATGGGGTACTTCTTTGGAAAGTAAAATTGCAGTTACTCAGGTAATTCTAATACACCCTGAAGTTTTACGTAATAGCTCATTTTTCATAAGAAATGCAAAGGTAATTTAAGACCAATTAGAATTACTAGAAATTTCAAGTACCAGGTGATCCACATCATAGACGTTTTATATCAGATGTAGCTGACTCCATTTTCTTTCACTTTGAGATTTCTGTCTTCTGAATTTTTAACACATGCCTTCTTCCTCCACTTGTCTGTTCTCCTCTGCTAGATTCTAAAATCCCCTGAAACGACGGGGGCCAGGACCAGCTGTCATTCTGCAGCTTCTCACATTCCTGTTAGAGTATAGCCTATAGTGGGTACCCGGGCAATGTTGACTAATAACGTACAAAGAAAAATTAAAAGCCAAAGGAATGTGGTGTTCTCGTGAGCCTGCCGCTTACCTTGAGGGGAGCGTCCTTCTGGAGCAGTGTTTGAAGGAGGCCCAGGCCGGTGAGCCAGAGAATGTCTGGGTCAGTCTCCATGCACATTTTTGAGGCCAAGGTACATGTACCACCTGAGGGTTTCCCAATTGAATATTTGGCTGAAGGAATAAGTTCTAGAGAGAGAACCTTAGCATTATTTATTATTACATACTTTTATCTGCCTTGAATTTATTGGTAGATGGAGAAAAATCAGACAAAAGATACAGGGTAAGGCAAAAGTAGATACACAGTTATGAGTACACGAAGCACAGAGTGTATTCTTATATTATTACTTATTAATTATTGTATTATTTTCCACACAAACAACTGTAAACCTCCTTTTGCTTCACCCTGTATATACTATCAGATAGCATAGCATTGCTTGCTTGGTCTAATTAAAATTATTTGAAAAGCTATGGTTTATTTAAATACTTGACTTTGGGATGGGTGTATTTGCATAAATAAAACCTATGATCTATCTGCCTCATGAATAAGATGGGCTCTTTGGAGGTCATAGACCTACTGTGTGAAAGAAACCGCACTAATCTCCCATTCATGCCTAACAAACCTGTCACTCTCTGACGTAAAATCTAAGCACTCAAGTAACTTGGAAGTTATCTATCTGGTGCCAGTCCAGCCCCCCAAACTGACGCAGCAGAGACCACATCAGTTGTGTCCTGGCACACATAATCCAGCCACCGTGTGCACTCCAGCCTGCAGGAAGTGTGGCGTGTCTTACTCCCAGGCAGCGTAGGCTGACTAGGCGCTGCTTCCACTAAAATGAGCCACCTTGTGTAATATGCCCTCCTTCTTCCTCTCGCTGCCCTCCAGAGTGACCTGTCACAAATCATCTTGCTCTCTTGCAAGCCTGTTCCAATATTTGAACACAGTGTCTGTGGTTTTCCAGCCCCTGTTACTGAAGTGGCGAGATCATTCACAGGGATAAAGAACCGGTGTAGGGGCATCAAGGACATGGTTGGTCACAGGAATGCAAGACTGGGCTCAGCGTTTGTCTCCACAGTTTTTCTCATCAGAGGCCCTCACAAAATCTGGGCGTCTTTTTTAACAAAACTTTTCACCTGCCAAAGTTCTTCTGAGAGTGCTCAAAAGTAGTCTCTTTGGTGTAGTTCATGGTTAGCCTCTGTTGCTACACTTCTCAGAACATATTAAGAATTGTCTGTCTACATGTCCGTCCTCCTGGAATGGGAGGGGCCATACCATGTTCTTTGGTGGCTCCCAGCTCCTACTGCAGTTCATGGTGTTAACCTCTGGGGGAAGGAAAAAGAATAGCTTTATTGAGCACTTGCTGCACACCGGATGCCCACATCTGTGTTCTATCAGTTGACTCCTATGAGAGCATCACTGGACAAATGATACTCCATTTTTACAGAGATGAAAACTCAAGCTTTGAAGGTAAGTAACTAAGGGAATTCCTGGCATTTGAGCCCAGGTCTGTTGAGCTCCCAGAATCCCACCACTTTATGTCCCCAAACTGTCCCATGGGGTGCTCTGCACAGTAAGATGACTGCAGCATGAGTTGTCTGTATTCTCAGCCAGGCAGATCTTAGCCCAGTCCTTAAGCACCCCTCGTTTCAGAGGTGCTTTCTGTTGAACATTGAATGGTAAAAATGTATATGACCTACTGTGTGAGAACTACTTGAACCATGGTAATGCCCTCCCAGAGCACTGTGTTCCGTGTGCCGTTTGTCAGTCCATCTAGATAGATTCTTCTGGAGCACCAGGCCCGCAGTGTTTACCACCTTTCTGTCCCCTAGTGCGCTGGGTAATAGGAGCCACACTTAATTCTTATTGATGTGTACATTCCATTTTCTCCTGAGTGCTAATTCATGTCCTCATTTTCCTTGAAAACTTATCTCCTCCTGGATACCTTATGCCGTTGACCTCTCCTCGGTGCCCCCGATTTATTACACATAGTGGATTGTATTGATTTTATTTGCAGTTGATTTCTTGCTTTTCTTTTTATGTCCTTCAGCTGATTTCTTCTCTGTGCATCTCCAGCTGTCTTTAAAAGCAGGAACCAGAGACATTTTTTTCCTTCTTTACCCATCCCCCACACTAGAGCTCTGTAAACAGGGCATAGATGACCAGTAAAAACTTTGACTCCTTGAGCCTGATAGCTTCCTTCCCGTGCTGGACTGACAGCCCAGCCCTGGAGCCTGAATCCTTTATTTATTAGAGGAGATTTCTATAGCATCTCCCCTCTGAAGAGATCAATATCAATGAAGTTTGTTTCTGCTTCTGGAAAGTGCTTTTACCTAAGCAGACCAAGGTTCTGATAAGATCACATGATAGCCCTTACTTTTCAACTGTTGGGCCCTGGAGAGGCGGACTCCAGGAAAAGCCTCACCACGTCAGGTTTTGCTGTCTTGTTCCTGGCAGGGAGCCTGAATATGACTGTGACAGATAGCGTCCCCACCTCTCCAGTGTTGGTGACACTGTGCTTGTTACAGAAAGAGAACTCGCATTCGGGAGCACTGCCATCTTTTGGAAGGCAGATATGGAAAAGCCCGTCTTGGAGCTCAGCACGCCTGCCCACTAGCCACACCCCAATGTACACTGTTCGCGGGTGGTTGATTCACGCGGTGTCTGGTGTCATTAGTCTCTTGAGACTGAAAGTCATGCCTCTAGGGAACTGGGTCTCTGGGACAGACCCACAAAGGGCACAATGCCTAAACACTCCAGTGCTGGGCAGGCAGGGAACTGGCGCTGAGAGATGGCCTCTGCCACCTGGTGGGGAGAAGAGCTGTCCTACTGCAGATTTGCGTGGTTAGGAGCGACTGAAATACTGCAACAAAGTTCAGAGGCCAAAAACTGAAAAGGGTGTATGAGTCAGTCCTATAATTCATTGGAGAAGTAACTAAAATAATTGGGTCCGCTGGCTTCTCTAGGGAATTGCTCCCCTTTCCACATCTTGTTTGTACCGGCATTATTCCCGTCCCTGTTCCGGGTTAGGCAGAACTCAGTAGGAAATGAAGACATCTCCTGTGGGCTCTGCAGACGGATGAGAGGTGCATGCATAGAAGCTGCTTGGTGTGGATACTTATCAGCATCACCAGATGTGGCCTGCCCTTGATCCTGCTGTCCAGAAAACACCCTCCACTCTCAGATCAGGAGTTACGGCAGCCATAGTTACTGAGGCACCTTGAGAAGCAAAGAAACAGGGAGGTGTTGGAGAAAAAGAGGAAGGAAATAAAGTAGAGAAGGACTAGAAATGTAAAGAGATGTGAAGAAGGCTGAAATGGGGGTGTGGTGGGTATAGGAAGCCCACCAGCATTTACTCAAGGGCGGAGTGATCTGAGGAGGGTGCCACTGCTTATTCCCATCTGAGAGTTGAAAGCTGTTCTCTTTCCCTGTTTTTACCTGTGGGTTTGGAAGGAGAAGATGGCAAGAAGTGCCCGTGTTTCCTTTGGGTACCTCTTTATACATGGTCACGGAGCCTTACCAGCTGCTGTTCGCGCTAAAATGTGCAGTGCCTGGGTGGACAGCTGGAAGACAGATGACACTGGTTGCCTGTGTATTCAGAAGAGTACTCAGGGGCTGCAGGGGAGCTGGGGGAAGTATACCATACAGTAGTAGATGCTCTCCTCCAGAAGTTTCTATTTAGTACCAGTCAGGATACTGCTTTTCATATAGGAGATGGGTTGTTGTTAGGCCATAGCATGGGAGGTGGCAGGCAGTGGCTATTGAAGACATTTCCCATGGGTCACGGAGACATAGTCTAGCAGTGGTCCTTTTGTTTCTAGAGGAGCCGAGCAGGCCTTTTCCTCACTGGATTATAAGGATACCTGCCCTGCACCCTCAGGCCACTGCTCTCCTTACACACACTCTTCTTGAACCTTGTCAGCCCGGTAGCCCCTGGAAGACAGAAGCTGTGAGTCAGCACGTGATACAGTTTGTGTGTCCTTGTGATTAAAACACAGAATGACATCTGCTCTCAAGAACTATGCACTGCGGTGTTACAGGTTCACTCAGGAAGGGACAGATGTTCCAGGTTGACATTGAGAGGGCCAGGTTTGTGTTAATACTCTTTTTTAAATAACCAATTAATTTTTACTTTTAAATTACAACTGATGTACAGTAGTTTATTAGTTTCAGGTGTATTACCTCATGACTAGACATTTATATAACTTAAAAAGTGATCACCCCAATAAATCTAGTAGCCATCTGACACCGTACATAGTTATTACAATATTATTGGCTATATTTCCCATGCTCTACTTTACATCCCCATGACTGTATTCTGTAGCTACCAATTTTGTACTTAATCCCTTCACCTTTTTCACCCATACCCCCTCCCATCTGGCAACTGTCAGAATGTTCTCTGTAGCTATGAGCCTGTTTCTTTTCTGTTTTTTAGTTTATTTTGTTTTTTAGATTCCACGTATACATGAAATCATCTGGCATTTGCCTTTCTCTGTCTGACTTATTTCACTTAGCATGGTACCCTCTCGGTCTATCCATGTTGTTGTAGTTGGCAAGATTCCATTCTTTTTTATGGCCGAATCATATTCTAATGTGTATGCAGCACTTCTTTATCCATTCATCTATTGGTGGACCTTAGCTTGCTTCCATATCTTGGCTATTGTAAATAATACTGCAATGAAGATATGGATGTGTGTGTCTTTTTAATTCAGTGTTTTGGATTTCTTTGAATAAATACCCATAAGTGGAGTTGCTGGGTCCTTCTGTGTCTCTTCTAGCCTTTGTTTTGAAGTCTATTTTATCTGGTATGAGTATTGCTACCCTAATTTTTGTTTGTTTCCATTTTCATGAAATATGTTTTCCCATTTCTTTACTATGAGTATGTATGAGTCTTTTGATCTTAAGTGAGTCTTGCAGACAGCATATGTAAAGGTCTTGTTATCCATTCAGTCGCCATATGTCTTTTGATTGGAGCATTTAATCTATTTGTATTTAAAGTAATTGTTTATAGATATGTATTTATTACCGTTTTATTCATATTTTTAATCTTTTTTTCTTTTTAAAGAAGACTAACATTTCTTGTAATACTGATTTGGTGGTGATGAACTTCTTTAGCTTTTTCTTGTCTGAGAAGCCCTTTATCAGTCCTTTTAATTCTAAATGATAGCCTTGCTGGGTAGAGTAATTTTGGTTGTAGGCCCTTTCTTTTCATCATTTTGAATACTTCATGCCTGCAAAGTTTCTGTTGAGAAATCAGCTGACAGTCTTATGGGAGCTTTCTCGACGGTAACTAACTGCTTTTCTCTTGCTGCTTTTAAGATTCTCTCTTTGTCTTTAACCTTTGGCATTTTAATTATGATGTGTCTTGATGTTGGCTTTTTAAAAAAAATTTAATTTTTTGATTTTAGAGAGAGGAATGGAGAGAGAAAGAGAAAAAAAACATCAATTTGTTGTTCCACTTATTGGTTGATTCTTGTATGCGACCAGGGATCAAACCCACAAACTTGGCAACCTCGGCAGCTCTAACCAGCTGAGCTATCCAGCAAGGGTTGGTGTGGGCCTCTTTGAGTCATCTTGTTTGGGACACTCTGTGCTTCCTGGACTTGGATGTTCATTTCCTTTACCAGGTTAGGGAAGTTTTCTGTCATTATTTTTTGAAATAGGTTTTCAGTTTTTTGCTCTCTCTCTCTGTTTTCTCCTTTTGGTACCCCAGTAATGAGAATGTTGGTATACTTGAAGTTGTCCCAGAGGCTCCTTACTCTATCCTCATGTTTTCGGATTCTTTTTTCTTTTTACTGTTCTGATTGGGTATTTTCTGTCTCCTTATTTTCCAAACTGCTGATTTGATTCTCTGCTTCATCTACTCTACTGTTGATTCCTTATAATGTGTTCTTTGTTTCAGTTAGTGTATCTTCATTTCTGACTGGTTCTTTTTTATGGTTTCTATGTCCTTTTTCATGCTCTTGGAGATCTCACTAAGTTCCTTGAGCATCATTGTAACCATTGTTTTGAACTCTGTATCTGGTAGTTTGCTTGCTTTCATTTCATTTGGTTCCTTTTCTGGAGATTTCTCATGTTCTTTCATTTGGAACCTGTTTCTTGGTCTCCTCATTTTGGCTGTCTCCCTATGTATTAGGTAGAACTGCTACATCTCCCAGTCTTGGTAGAATGGCCTTATATAGTAAGTGTTCTGTAGGGCCCAGTGCACAGCCTTCCCAACTCACCTGAGCTGGGCACTCCAGGTGCAACCCCCCCCCCCTTGTGGACTCTGTGCACTGTCCTATTGTAGTTGAGCCTTGATTGCTGTTGGTGTCACTGGGAGGGATTGACCATCCCCTCCCCCGCTGCCACCAGTTTGATCAGCTGCGAGGACCTGCTGTGACTGCACTGGAGGAGCTGCTGTGTAGGAACTGACCACACAGAGCACGACTCACTTCAGTGGGGCTTTAGTGCCCACCAAGTCCGCCCCTAGATTGTGTCACTTGTAGAGGTGGTTGGGTTGTAGGCCAGCGTGGTCAAGCTGTTCACCACATTTACTGGCTCTGGGGCCAGGGTCAGCCACCTCCTGTACCCTCCCTGTGGCCACCTGGCATAAGTTACTGAGCCATCTGCAATGTGTTAATACTCTAGCATCAATTAAATTGCTCTTCCCTTGAACTAAACTGTTGTTCCAGGATTAATTTTCCACAGAATCTGGGGTAATTGACCAAAATACCAGGATAGAGTAGGAAATGAATATCAGTGGGAACCTATATGATTATGTTCAGTTGTTCATGATCTGTATTCACCTAATTTGTGATCATGAGTTACAGCAAAGTTTTAATTCCAGGAGAGCATCCAATGCTATCTTGGACATCTTGGAGTGCCTTTCAGAGTGACCTCAGCAAATACTGGCTCGTACTAATGATGGCAGTAAAGAAGAATAGTTAGGGAAGTAAGGAAGTACGACGTGCCTTAGCCAGATAAACAGCGTTGGATGTGCTCACTGCACCCCTGCTCACCCAGGGTGGGGTGACTGGGAGGAGGCAGAGTGGTAGCAGGCCTCTCCAGCACTGGGGTGAGGAGCCCCGCTACCAGCATTAAATATTCTTTTATTGCTAGAAGTAATTTTGTCTTTTTAATGAGGCAAATGTTGACTCAAATTATTTATTTATTCAGTCTACTTACTAATCTTTATTGAGTTCCAGAGGAATGGCAGGGAACAAAACCGACAAAGTCACTGACCACATGGTACATTATTCCTTGGAGGGGAGATGCAGTAAACAGGGATATGTTGGTGGGAGTACGTGCATGATACAACAGAATGACAGAGAATGAGGAGCGTGATGGAGAGCTGCCAGAGGGAAGGCCAGCATCTGGGAAGGATACGAAAGCCGAGCTAAGACATAAAAGCTAGGGAGCCAGCCATTTAGAGAGCGAGGAGGAAAGTGTGCTAGACAGAGAGAGTAGCATTGGCTGCGGAGGCCAGAACACACTGGGCACATCTGGGGGCCGAGAAGGCGGCACTGGGGCTGGAGCGCAGCTCACGTGGAGAATAGAGAGCTGGGCACTCCGGTAGGTAGGAGCATGTGGGACGGCTCACAGGCCTTTGCAAGGAGTTAGAAATTTATTCTAAAGTAGTGGGAAGGCATTGAAGGGTTTTAAGCAAAGCAGTGATATGATCTGATTTCCATTTTTAAAATCTCCCTCTGGGAGATACACGTAACTACTTGTGTATGGATAGGCTCTCAAGAATACTTAAGAACTGGTAATGGTGGTTGCTTTGCCTCGGAGGAGGGTAACTGAGAGAATGGGGCTGGAGACTTAACTTTTTGCTGAATATTTTATACAAATTGAGTTTCTATTATATTGATGTGTTACCTATTCAAAGAGGAATTAATTAACAAATATTAAAAAGTAAAGCTCAGAATAATTATCCTGGAAAAGAGAAAAGAAGAAGATAATTGCTCCAACTGCGGTGAGGGAGGAGGCCTGGAGTGCAGCAGCGGCGGTCCTGGCCCTGCTGGCTTTCTTCCTGTTCCATCAGCATGCTGCGCTCATTCTTGCCAGAGGACAGTTGCATGAGATGCAGAGAAGCAGGCGAATTCAGGAACAGCCAACAAGATTGCTAAAAAAGACACTGTGAGGGGAAGGGAAAGAGAAGAATCAAGAATGAGTCCTGGGTTTGGCCTGACCAGCTCTGTGGGTATAGTGTCGTTAACTGAGGCCGGGAAGATTAGACGACGAGCTAGCGTAGGGGTCAAGAGGACTGAGAGTTCTGTTTTGAACTTGTTGAGATTCCTGTTAGTTGGAGGTGCTTGACAAGTAGGCAGTCGCATATAGGAGTTTGGAGTTTAGGGGAAGAATTTGTGGATGGAAACAAGTTCAAGAGATAACAGCATTTAGATAATACTGAAGCCTGGGGTCGGATGAGATTACTTAAAGGGTGGAACATAAAAGGAGATTACTTAAAGGGTGGAATGCAGGAAGACTGCATTCTGTGGTGGTTTTTGGAAGAGAAACCAGTACAGGATTCCAAGGAACAATAACCATTGAGATGGGAGGAAAGTTAGTGTGATGATCGCTGAAGATGAGAGATGGAAGCACTTCAGTAAAGAGGGGGAAATAGACAGATGCTGCTGAGAGGCCAGGATGAGGGTATTGGGTTTGGCCACTTGAGTTCTTGACTTTTACTTGTCTCCCCTGAGGTTCAGAAAACAGTCTATTTGTAACTGACCTCTCATTCACTCACTTAAGCAAAGTATTTTGAGCAAGCCACACACTGTTCTGGGCATAGAGGATGTGTGATAAATTACAGAAGCATTGTTCTTGTTTTCATAAGATCTAGTTAGAGAAACAAGTTAAATGAAAAAAATCATAGAAATGATTTGATAATTGTGACTAGTGACTGAAGGAAAAGTCCAAGAAAGCTTAGAATGCGGTCCTATCCTACTCTGAGCACCTAGGAAGGTCATCTTGAGGAAGAGCCATTGAAATAGCCCTGAAGAAGCAGGGATTTAATTAGGAGGTCAGTGTGTCTAGAGTGTAGTTATAAGGAGGTGAATGGCATAAGGCAGGGGTGTCAAACTCATTTTCACCAGGGGCCACATCAGCTTCACAGTTGCCTTCAAAGGACCGACTGTAATTTTAGGACTGTGTAAATGTAACTACTCCTTAACAGTTAAGCAAGAACTTGGCGCTGCCACTGGGTAGAAACAAGGTGCTGGGCGGATAAAACAAGGTAGAGGGCCAGATTTGGCCCGCAGGCCTTGTGTTTGCCACCCGTGGCATAAGGGGAATGAAAGAGGCAATGGGAACAAATGTGTACTGAGATGGTGACATTTATTCTATTCTATTAACTCTTGGGAAACCTTTAAAGGGTTTAAATACAAAACTCTGCTTGTCACAAAGAGGGGTGTATGGAATCGCTTTGGTTGCTATAAGGAGGAGGGATTTGATGTCAGAGGCTGACCTAGAGGAGGCCATTGGAGCAGCCTAGGCAAGAGATCCTATCCTGGTGGCTCTGACCTGATGGTGGCAGTAGGGATGTAAGGAAGAGAATGGATTTGCTCTTTGGAAATTGCTTCCATAGGACTTGGTAGTTCAATGCGAAGAATGAGGAAGATACCAGTTGATGACTCCAGGTATGTGTCATGAGCTCCAGGTTTGTGTCACTGGCTGCATGGTGGCCTCATTCTCTTAGAGTAGGGGACACTGAAGGAGAAGCAGGTTTGTGAGGAAGTAGTAGCAAGTGTTCCATTTTTGACATCTTTAGTCAGATATCCCAGATACCAAATAGATCACTGCGTACAGAGGCATGGAGCTCCAGAGAGAGTTCTGGGGCAGAGAGAGGAGCTTCAGAGTTGTCAGCGTATATAGTTAGAATATTAAACTTTGGGAGAACATGTGGTAAGAGAGAGTCCAGCACTGAATAATTCTAATATTTTAAGGACAGTAGATGAGGAACCCCCAGAGAAAGAGAAGGAAAACGGAAAGCAAGTATGTCACAGGGCCCATGGGAATAGTTAGCTGTTCCAGACGCTGTCAGCAAGAACTGAAAAGGGCCATTGGATTTAGCATGTTCAGGCTCCATCCATGCTGGCATTTTTATACCCAGACTGTAACCATTTGAAGTTTTCATGTCCGAGCCCCCACCCTACAAGTGAAATGGATCTGGGCTATGAGGTCAGCTCCTGTGGCCCATCCAGATAGAAATTCTCTGGAGTCCTGGAGTGGGCTTTCCATTCAGTGGTGGGTTAACTATATATAGTCCATAATCTGACTTCAAATTTGAACTCATGTCTGCAATTAAAACAATCTTCTGCCACTGAATAAGGCTCTTTTCCTCCAGGGGAGGTGTGTTTAAATAAACTAACTTTAAACATGGAGAACCAAGAAGCTAGCATCTCAAATCCCCTCCTCCCCCCACAGCTACACGAACGTGCACACACAACAGTGAACAGCAGATGTTGTGGGACTTGTGACCTTAAACCTCAGATTTTGTGAAAATAGAGAAGCGTGCTTATACTCCTAAGGTCCTCAGAATGACCTTTCTGAGGTACTGGGGAAACAAGAAGCACGTGGACTTTTCATTCTTGAAGGAAGCACAGAAGACAAGTGCACGTGATGCGGGCACAGTCTGGGTAAAAGCGTCGGCTGTTTGCAGTGTCCACAGCCCATTGCTTTCTCTCTCACTCATCCTTTCACTGCTGCTCCCAGCTCATCGGTCTCAGGGAAATAAACGCAGGGCTCTTTGACACATGTCAGTACGTGACCAAACTCGGGAATGCACGTGCTCTGCCTCTGCTTAGAAAGGAAGCTTGCAGAATTCTCAGCCATACCTGTGGAAAAGCCCCACAGGAGCAAAAAGAAGCTGCTCTCTGCTGTCCTTGGAAAGTTTGTGTCCCTTTCATGGTGTCCCTACCACTGAGTGCTTTGTAGCCCGCCTTGGGTAGTATTCATGTATTTAAATCAGGTCTCTCTAAAATTTGCATATCTTCAACAGAAATCTTTATGGAACTTGTCACTTACTGTGCATTTATAGTCTGTACAGAGAGGTTCGTGGAGAGGGACAGGGAACTTGTGCATCACACGTTTAAAGGAAGAGTTCCCTGTTCAGTCTCCTTTGTCAGTAGGGGCTTCTCAAAGGAGAAGGAAACCAGAGTCTAGATGAGCAGCAGAAGATGGCAGAGCAGAAGCCGTGGGGTAAGCAGAGCAGGGGTTGGGGCTCTCAGCCTAAAGCCAGGTTTGTAAGGTGACAGGATGACAACGGCTGGAAGAGCCACCCCAGTGACAGCCAGCCTTCTTTGTGCAGGGACTTGACGTGCACTAGCAGCTGTGAGGCCCGTAACTACCCCATGTTACAGGAAACACAGCTGAGGCTCTGAAAGGTAGCACAGCTTACCCGCAACCACACAGCTTTAAGGTAATGCAGCTAGCACGTGAATCCAGTACTCGGGTTCTGAAGCGCGAGCTCCTTACTGGGTTGTCCAGGAAGAGAACTTGAGGTTCCTTGTTAAGTGAGGGACTGACTGGCTTATGCAAGGTCTCTTCCAGTGCGTGCGTGTCATTTTTGTACTCCCTGCAGCCCCAGCGTGTGGAGTGAAAGGCTAGCAGAGAAAATGTAGAAAGTATTCCTTTCTTTCCCAGGTGTTGTTCTGGAGAGAGACACATTGCGTTTACAGTCTGATGCCCCTAACGGCATTGTCACTTGGACACTCTGACTTGGATGAACTGTCTCTTGCTGGTTTAGCCTTCAGGCCTGGCCACAGTCCAATAGCAAGCCAGGGGCCCAGGCCATGCCCTCAGGGGCTGTTGAGTAATTTGAGTGTGGCCCTTTTTCTTTTCTCCACTTCATCTTTGGAGCTGGTTTTCTGGAAGACATTTCTGTTGCAGAAGATAATCTTTTAAAGGACAAGGAAATGCTAAAAAAGAAGGCCAAACAAATCAGGAGCCTGCTGAGAGGAGGAGAAGGTCACCCTGAAAAACAGAAGTTTTTTGCCAGCACCTCACTGTTCTCCTGAGGCATGGCAAGGAGGCCAGGAGTGCAGGCACCTCCTAGGGTTCTTTAGGTCCTGAAAACTGCCCCAGGTACCAAGAGACGAGTGCTGCCTGCTCGCAGCCACTGAAATGAAATGATGTTTAAAAGACCAAGTCATTATTCCACTGAACTGCCTTCAGCCCTTTTCTCTTAGTTTTTAAATGTACGTTTATCTCTAGATAAAACAGCCTAGCATAATGTGAGCCCGCCACCAGCTCCTTCTCCTTGTGCACTGAGGACTTGAAGGGCTTGTTCAGAGGAGGGTTCTCACAAGTCAGAGTGATGGCACAGGATCCTTCATGGTGTGGGCGCCCCACCACCAGGCACAGCCCACCCCCAGCCCCAGTGGCAAAAACAAGTTTGTCCTCCTGGAGGCAAGAATGAAGGGTGGGAATACTTGGTGTCTGAATGTCAGGGAAAGTGAGGCTGCCAGCGTTGGGCAATGGAAGGGGCAGGGCACACATTCCCCGCAGAGGGGAGAAAAGGGGACATTGGGGTTTCTGCCAGAACGGGGCTGCCTGGAGAGCTACCAAAGGGTGCAAGAGGGGTGGGGTTTTGTACTTCTGAGTGACGTGCAGAGACACTGGCAGGAGCTTCATAGCTGGACCTGGGACACAGTTTCATCTTCCTGCTCTGCTGACTCTTCTCGTAGAGCCGTTTGCCGAGTGCACACAGCTGCCTTCCAGTTCCTCTTGTGTCTTTGCCTCCTATCACACCGCCTTTTGTTCTCTTGACAACTTTTAGCTTGTATCTAACTGGTATTTGAATTGATTTGGGGGGGAACAGGTGATTGTGGCTGTTTTAGAATTGTTTCAGTGTGATTTGGTGGTTTTTATTAAATTGTTAAGTAGGTTGGACTCTTTTCCTTCCCTTTGAGAAACCGACACACTGATGTCCAGCTCGGAGATTCACTGTGGCTTTGGTTCCAGCGCCCTGGACATCTGACCTTTGTTCGTCCACACGTTTTCTCCCCCAGACCAGCCGAGCGGCGTG
This sequence comes from Micronycteris hirsuta, assembly GCA_004026765.1. Taxonomy (NCBI): domain Eukaryota; kingdom Metazoa; phylum Chordata; class Mammalia; order Chiroptera; family Phyllostomidae; genus Micronycteris; species Micronycteris hirsuta. The sequence goes on along the minus strand of PVJI01015310.1, from coordinate 9,544 downwards.
TCAGCCACCTCAGTGAGCTGGGATCAGTTCTGTTTCTGGGAGTGTGGTGCTTTTCTCTCCGCGGTGCAAAGCCAGGGATAGAGGAGAATGTGAAGTAGGTGCAGTCCATTCCCAAAACAGCTGTGGCTGCGGCTGCTCTGCCTGTACCATGAGCCTGATGAAGTAGATGCATTAAGATCCTTTAATATGTTTCTGTGCTACAAACTCCACCTTGGGTGTTGGGTCAGTGGATGTGGTGTAATCCAGGGATTGCCGCTGGTCGGAGTATAAAGGGCTAATGCTTTCCCTCAGCTTTCCTGTAGCCACCTGCTATTAAACACGTGGACTTACAAATGAGCTATGAGGTCAGTTAGCTGTCCCGAGCTTTAAGAAACTCTTACCTTGCTGGAAAAACTTTTATTCTTTTTTTCTAACGAGCTTGCCTGATCGTTTCAGACACATAGGTCAGGCATATTTGTCATTTATTTTTTAAACAGGCACTTTAGATAACCTGTTGATAAGTTGAGATTTGGGGCATCCTTTCTTAGGTCTGAGGAAGCTTCTGGAGGTCTGGGTTAGGATCAGTTGACTGGAGCGCATGCGCACCTGTAGGCGCAGCTTCTGATTTTCCTCCTAACTGGACACTCCCACCAGGGCCACCGCACCAGACTGCAGCTGGCACCTGGGACCGAGGTGGCCCGCCCGCTCAGGCTGCACAGAGCCTCAGTCCCCAAGGCTTGTCAGTATTTTTAGGTTCTGCTTGGACCTTTGACAACTGGAAATTCAAATGAGCAAGAAAGTGTAAAACATTTCTTGCAAGTGAGGTAAAAACACTCGAGCAGCTGGAGCTGAGGCCACCCTGGTCCCTGCCTCTACTAAAATGGCTGCTTTGGGGGAGCCTCCAAGTGGGAGGAATCTGCAAGTAAGCAATTGTTTAATGAATTAAAGTCCAAAAATATCCAGAGCCGCCCAGTTTTGCCAATTTTAAATGGTGCTTTTTATTCCAAGATAAAGCTAAAAGCAACATTTCAGTCTGGCAGGACTGGATAAAAATGACAAGGGCTCAGACTTTGAATGTGGATTTGGCGTCACTTTCTTTGTCTCCCTTAGGAAATTCCATAGAAAAAGACAGTTCCAACCTCTGCTTAATCCTCAGGGTTTGGAAGGAAGTGCTGGCGGGGGCCCTGCCTGCCGGAACTGAGAAGTGGAGAGCACAGGCCCTTTCTCCTCAGGCCCAGTGAGGCCCGAATGTTCCTCTTGGGCAGCCATTGCTGTTGGTTTTTGTAAACGAGTCAAACAGGAAATATCATTGCAACTTCCATAGCACTTAGAGCAAGGCATTGGGTGTTATGTTATCTCTGCCTAATGATGGCGTTTGTACAGATTGTTCTTGATCTTTTTTGTTTAGTCTTAAAATACCCTGGCCAGCAGAGGTGAGGTTCCCACGAAATGAGCATTTTTAGAAACCTGCCTGTTAGACCTTAATGAGTTTTGGGAGAATGAGCCTCAGTTCCATTTTCTGCTGGGAGTGTGTTCTCAGGGCCATTGTGGTGGGTGTCTTCAGGGTTATGTGGCTCTTTGAGTCATGGGCCCCAGGGCTACGCCAGGAGGGCCGAGTCCAGCTGTGCTTGTCTACACCCAGGAGCACCCTTTGTTGAAACGCCTGCTCTCCCCGAGGGTGTCCCCCGGCCCCTGCGTTCAGGGTGAGTGACGAAATACTGTCTTCTGCGTTTCTTCTTCCATGGGATCCTTTCAGGACAGAGGATTAGAAAGGTCTCAGATTGTTGTTTTGTTTTGTTTTGTTTTTTGCCTTATGCCATGATCTCTTTTCTCTAATGGTGACAGAGTCAGGGTCCACAGCCTTAGGCTTGGGCCAGTGTCCTGGGATGAGCCCCCAGGTGGTTCACCCACTGTGGCTGTCTCTCCCTCCCCTCCTGATGCTGCTTACTTAGTTGAAGGTTTTTTTCACACTGACAGTGTAGCTGCTGGAGACCTTCCAACCCAGCTCGACAGGGGCTGACTGATATCACCTGCTATGGTCGTGGTCAGGCCTGCTGGCCCTGTTCCCATGCCCAGGATGGCCCAGCGGACGCCAGGTAGTGGCAGGCGGAGAGGGTCCTGGAGTGGAGTGGAGTGGAGGGGTGGGACCTAGAACAGCGCTCATAGATCTGCTGCCTAACCCTCCCTGTCTAAGAAAGGGCTCATCCCAAATTGCTTATCCATGCCAGCAAGGAGAGAAATGCCCACAAAGGTTCTTGAGCGGTTTGTGCAGATTTACCATAAACTCCGGTGGCCTTCAAGGAGCTCTGTGGCTTCCTCCTGGGCCCGTATTTCATGGAAACCTAGTGATCTGGGGCCCCGTGACATAGCAAGAAAAGGCCTGAGGTTAAGCCACATTAGCAGGCAGATCATATCTTCAAAAACTTTTGCCTTGGGTGTTTTCCTCTTTTGGAGGTCAGCATCCTTTTACTCATTTTCTCCTACCCCATATTTCTCCTTATCCCTCAAGAGCACTATATGGCATACAGCAGTTATAAGCAAGAGTATGTTGAAAATGGTTTGGAGCTGCAGGGAAGCTGAGCTGTACACCTGCAGTCCCAGCTGCCGCGCCCGTCAGAAGGTGGGGGCTCCGTGAGGCGGAGCCACGAGACCATAGGGCAGTGTAGGTATGTATGGACTGTGTGCATGTGGGCGAGTGAGTGAATTTGATTTTGATATATAACTTTTTTAAATCAGGGAAAAAAGAATTGTGTGATAAATTAGCACAGCCTGGGTCACAGCTTGGCTGCTCAGCTCAGTGTCCTCTGTGCTTTGGTCCCTTCCAGACACCGCCTTGTCCGACTCTCTGGAAAGACTCCGCCTAGTTTCTGGTGAAAGGTGCAGAGGATGGGCTGGCCATGGTGGGGGCTGTAAGTCCCCTAGTGCTTTAAAACTGTTGGTCAGTGAAGTTAGGGACAGTCATCTTCCCTAGCAGCCTGAACAGCTCTCTCTCCAGGCCTGGCTTGGTCTCCAGAATCCCGTCAGAGAGTAATTGAAAGTCCATGACACTTGCACTGGGTTCTGGAAACAGATTTGTGGGCACCAAGAAAGGAGGGTAAAGGTCCATCCCACCCTCCCCCATGTCCAGAGCAGCCCACTCGGACTGCTGACCCTGAAATGCAGTGAGCCACTTGGTCGCCGTCAGTGGATAAGCCCTACCCAGCATTCGGGACAGGTTCCAGCATACAGCTTTGTCTGGGAAGTGATCCTGAGAGGAGAGGGAACCGAACTTAATTTATGCCATCTAATAACCTCAGTGTAGCAACTTGGGAGGTTGGCTTTCCAGAAATTTCCCCTGGGAATTACAGTGCCATATATTGTAATTGATCCCAGCACTGCTCCCAAAATTTAGCTGCTGTTTAGTGGTTTTCACCTTTGAAAAATCAAAGCCAGGCGTCAAGGTGTATCTAACTGAGGTTCACAGAACTTCGGTAGAGAAATGAGGTGTTTTGCGCTAGATGGAGAATCCTTGGGTGGGTAGAGAGAATATCAGGAAGTTGCTGTGGTTGTCACCACCAACCCCTGGAGGGGCCGTCACGCCTACCTAGTTGGCTGCCCCTCTCGCTGTAGAAGACAAGCTAAGCGAAGTGGTTGGGTGCGTAAGTCGGGCAGGACTGCAGTGGAGCCCCTCCCCTCCGCCTCAGTCTGCCTTTGACTCATGAGATCTTAGTCTGAAACAGGGCCAAGTTAATTTCAGGGGTAATTCATTTCCTGCTACTTCTCCCCAACCAGCAGCCATCAGGAGAGAAGAGCCTCTGGGACCTTCCCCTGCGTCATCCCAGTACCCTGAAGAAAGGGAAGGGAAGGGGCAGTGGGGTCAGCGGGATCCTCCCACCCCTTATTGTAGATGCGGAAGATATAAATGCGGAAGATATAATGTGGAAGAAATAAAATGCTGGCACCTCCTGCATACAGCAGGTACCCCCACCCCAAGCCGGGACCTAGCAGCTTTCTCCCATCAGGTGGGCTTCGCTTCACAAGGGTGACGGTGGTGGTTAGACAGGAGCGCATGTTGAGACAGTGCACGCGTCTGCTGTGAAATCCTTTAGGGGAAAGACAACTGGTTTTCAGTAGCTTCCGGTAATGAACTTACCAGTAAATATTACACATGAGCTCATTAATCTTAACTTTGCTTTTGGACCAAATGGGAGCTCACTTTCTCAGGAGACAAAGATTTCATCTCTGTTCTTTTCCTGAAACCCAGTCCGAGTTCAGAGTCCAGCATGTTGCCGTGCTTTCCCTGGGAAGCAGTTAATAACTCCAGGTCCAGGCGCGGCAGGGGCAGCTGAGGGATATTATCTGGGTGAAGTTTATCTTAAAAGTTAAGGCTGTTCAACTTTTTGTCTATCCTGGCCTCTCAGTCTTTGCTTCAGCTGCTGCTGTTCTTGTAAAATCGTTGCCTCCACCCTTCATCTCTGAAAAGGAAAGAAGTTGAGGATGTGGAGATGGATGGACCACAGTTTGCCAGGGGCGGGTGCCCTGGCCATCGGCATCTAGGCTCAAAAGAAAGCAGTCTCTGAAAGGGGGTGCTGTTTGCTTGGACAGTGCGGGGGGAGCGTTGGGTGGCGGGGCTGCTAAGGGACGGACGCCTGCTCCAGGCGCGGGGAGAGGTGGTTTCGGAAAGGACTCGGATTCACTTACAGGTCGGTCCTGTGGATGTGGTGTAAGCTCATGGGACCTGGACGCGTGGCCAGTAACTGATGGGGTGAGGAGCCAGCCAGCTGGCATTGGCAGGAGTCTTCCCAGCCCGGATACCCTCTCCCCCAAAGAGACACTCAGGGACATCAGGTGTCTGTCTCCCACACACGTCTGCACACCTGTCTGCATTCCTAGGAAATTGACCAGAAGAGGGGAAGGAACGGTCACATTCTGGTGCTGCTGTGTGCTCCCTTTGTCCCCTGAGCCTCTCCGCTGACCCCCTGAGGCCTCTCATTGTTTCGTGTCAGAGGGACTTCACCCACCCCATCGGCCTCTCCCTCATGCTTTGTTCTACCAGCCTCACCAGCGTTTCCCTTGGTTTTTCTCTGCTGGAGAGGACCAGCCCTGCAACCCCAGCCACTTCTGGGAGGGTAGGGCACGTGGGAAGGCCTGAGTGTAGAGACTCAACTTCCTCCTACCTGCTAGGTGCAGTTAGAAGCCTCAGCCTCCTTTGAGATGACGATTAGAGCTCAGCACTTCTGATGTTCCTCTATGTAATACCTTTTCCAGCACTTGACATAATCCATTTTCCTTTGAGAACCCCCACTCACTTTGCAGGTTGTGGTTTGATCACTCCCATGCCCCCCGCATACCGCCCCCCCCCCCGGCCCTAGCTGTACCGGAGGTAGAATGTAATTTAAGTCGTAATCACTTATGCCGCTCCCCATCTTCCTCCTGGAAATGGTGGTGTCCTGGGGTGGACATTCCAGTTTGTCCAAGCCAGGGAAATGCTGAGCTGGCAGCTCTGTGCTCTCTCGCCTGTGTGGCAGCTGGAAGGAGCTGCGTGCCCACTCTCTCCTAGGGAAAGGGGTGTCTCTCGGGGGCAGCCTCCTTTGGGGTTCTGCCTTCACGGTCCATCCAGGCAGGAGCAGAATTAACTGCAGAGTCAGCCTCCAGAACGGCTGCCCTTGGCAGGGACTTGAGGAGGAGCTGTGAAGTGTGGAGGTGCAGAACCTCTTGTTGGGGGCGAGGGGGCGCTGCTGTAATAGACTCTCCAGCAGCAGGAGCCCTGTCCACGCACCGAGACGCCCCCCCCATCCTCCTAGACTTTGGGCATTTGGAAGCCACCTAACCCTGTTTTCTCTGCTTCTCCTGCTTCTACAGGTTACGTGTTCTGTATGTTACATCGCCTCCCTGAGCAGCATGACTGTACATTTGACCACATGGGCCGTGGCCGAGAGGAAGCCATCATGAAAATGGTGAAACTGGACCGGAAAGTGGGGCGCTCCTGCCAGCGCATCGGGGAGGGGTGCTCCTGAAGGCCGGGCACGGCCGCCACATGACGCTGTTCTTAGTTCACTAATGTTAGCCTTATTTAGGACAGAGTCAGCCAGACACCTTGTACTGGGCACGCGTCAGACCACAGCCAGTCCGTTTCCTTTCTTTAGCCAGCCATCCTGGTACTGTAGTTTAGGGGTTGACGGTGGTTGAAATTGATTTCTGGCTGGTTCTAAGGTGCCTGCTAGCCATTGTATAAAATTAAAACATGAAGAATATTTTTTGTTTGAGCATGGCTAGTGGATTTAAAACAACACATACCTGTCACTGCTGGAGTCAGACTTATAAAAAGCCTTAAGCGGAAAGTGTTCCAGATGGAGACTCTGAGTTCATAGAGGAGTAGAAGCTGATGTTAAAGTTCCCACAACGCACATGGCTCTGCCAGAAACTCTGGTTAATGTCCGGCCTTTCACCTCTTCCCTTATCTTTAGTCCCGGTAGCCAGGATGCTGGATGGCCACGCGTGCCTTGGCCACAGGAGGCTGCTGAGATTGGCTACATGGCTTGGCTGGGTAGTGGCCTCGCTCTCCCACAGAGTTGGAAATGGGGGTGGGGGAGCAGGTTCTTACGAAAATCTTACGAATTTTTTTACCTGACTTGCTATGAAAAAACTCATCACACAAGAAGAGAAACAATAACCTCACTTTGAAAATTAGCTCCACTCAAGACTAGTCCGTGCACGAGAACCACCTTTCTACACAAGACCCTGAGGTCAGGGGGAGCAACCAGGGAGGGGCACTCCCTGACCCCGCTGGCTCTGGTTTGCCACTTGCCAAGTACAGGGGTCTGGCAATGGATCAAATAAGGCTGATTGCAGCACAGCAGCTGTGGCTGGGCTCCACAGACTGGCCTCTGCAGCTAGATTTCTATATTGGGAGTTTTTAAAAAGACGTTTCATAGCCGACAGGAGTCACTAGAAATGCTGGGGAGCACCTGGGAAGCTGTGTCCACAGACTGACTCTGCCCCTTCCAGCAGGAGCCTGCTGCGCCCCCTGGGGGCCAAGGGAAGGATGGCCTCGCCTCTCCGGCCTGTGCAGCCCTGTAGTCCAAGGACAACGGTCCGCATCCACCACACAGCAGGTTTAGTAAGGGAGGCAGCGTCTGCCACAGGACAGCAGGTGTGATCGTCTAGAACCGTGGTTGGTGGCTGTGGCCCAGCTCCAAGAGAGACACTTGTTCCAGCAGGTGGCGGGGGGCACATTTCTCAGCCTGTGTCACTTTGCCTGGGCAGAGAGGAGTGCAGTAGCTCAGGCCAGGTAGGGAAGGGAGGAAATGGGCCCGTTTGCCCATGTTAGGAAAGAATTATGCATCAGGTGGGGGTGAGGTAAGTAGACAGGGTGAGCCGAGCAGGGGCGAGTGGCCCAGCACCCCTGTCTGGTCCGGGGCGGTGAGAGTTGAAGGCTCCTGCAGAGGCAGCTCGGATCTGCCCACCCACAGGCCACTGGAAGGGTCTCACCCAGCAACTTGCCCTTTTACACTGCAACAAGCGTTTCAACTCTGTCTGCAAAGTAATACCTGCAACTGCAAATGTTTTTGATCCAAAATACTGAAAGAGAAAATCATGTTCTTCCCAACCTTCTCTTCCCCCATCCCCAGCCCCACCAGAGTGGAATCCGCTGCAAAATCTCCAGCCTTAATTCTTGCTTCAGGACCCAGACCGGTGTCTTGCTCTAGGGCAACCCAGGGCAGAGGGCCAGGTCTGCCCACGTTTACCACTGTTTGTCAAGCCACAGCCCTCCGGACAGTCCATGGCAACCCTCAGTGAGGCGGGCCGCCTAGGCCCCTGCCAAGCTCTGATTCCGAAGAGGCCACCCACGAGCCCTCCGCCCTCCTCAGGCCCCACCTGCTGCTGCTTGGAGGCAGCACGGGGAGCGGGCGCTCTGGGGAGCCGGCGCACGGGGCTTGCTGCCCACGTTCACTTCCTGACGGTAGAGCTGGGGGAGGGGCTTGTTCCCCTGCAGTATCTGTTCTGTGAAGTTTGTTAAATGTAAGGAAAGCTTAAATTCCGTATCTTTAAAAGAGAAAATCTTATTTAACCCTTTTGTGTTCTAGATTTACTTACACACATAGCCTAGAGCTCAGTTTTAGTTTTAACATTGTGAAAATATTAAAAGAATCTTGTAACTTTATTCTTTTTTCTCCTGCTGAAAAAAATTAAACCAATCATATAAAAGCTTGCATTGCTCTGTTTTGCCCATTCTCCTCAGTGCCACCGGGACAACCAAAACAATGGAACAAGGTCACTCTGGCCACAGCTCTGAAGAGATGGGGGCTCTTGTGTGCCGAGTCCCTCTGCGTTGTCTGGGCGTCGTGAGCCCAGTAAGCGTCCAGACTGAACAGCTGCTGCCCTGTTCTGTGCAGTGGTTCCGCCTCAGGAGGCCGCGGGGCCTGGCACGGGGGAAGGTGTGTCTGCTGGGCCTCCGCTTTGCTGTCAGCAGGGAGGTCATGTATCTGGGGCAGGTGGAAGAGATGAGCGCTGACCCTGGGCTCCCCAGGTTTGCATGGGTCATGGGGGAGAGGATTAGCATTTCTGTGACCCAAACCCCAGCCAAGGAAGGACCCAGAGGATGGAGGCTGAGCCTCCCTGAGGGAGGGTCAGAGTGACGCGTGTGCACTGTGAGCTTGTCAGTGCAGGACAGTGGTGTTTGCGTCGCTCATCCCTGGGCACACGTCGTCTAATGACTAAAACTCTGTGTCACGCCAAAAATTTATTTTTTGCCAGTCTGACAAAAAAAGAAATAGGTATTATTTTGATCCATTCACACTGGACAGCTATTGTGTTGGCTGTTGTTATTTATTTATTTTTTTTTAATATTTACTTTTCTAGAGGGGAAGGGAGGGAGAAAGAGAGGGAGAGAAACAGCAATGTATGGTTGCCTCTCACGTGGCCCTCACGGGGACCTGGCCTGCAACCCAGGCATGTGCCCTGACTGGGAATCGAACCGGGACCCTTTGGTTCTTAGTCCGCGCTCAATCCACTCAGCTACACCAGCCAGGGCTGTTATTTTTTTATTTGACGCTCGAAGGGAAAAGAGGTCAGCACCCCTGACTAATAGTCAGGTACTGCATAGGTATTGCATGTTTTAAAAATTATCCTGGCACACTGGCTGAAAATTGCTGGTGTAGAGGGTACACTTAATATGTCTGAAGATGTTTAAAAACGTTTGGCAGGACGTGGCAAAGGAGTGGCAGCTGTCCCCACCACCTTTAAAGCGGAAATACTGGCCACACAGTTGTCATGACGGTAACGAGGAACCCTCAGAGGAAATCAGAGGTGCAAGGTGGAGGTGAACAGGTGGCAGAGAGCACACGGCTCTGCTGGCCTTAGAACACGCTAGGCCTGGCGAGAGTTAGTGACACTAACTCTCCCCGCTACCTTGCCTCCACCCGGCTTTGGGGAGAAAACGGGGGGCTTCTGGTTGGGCAGCAGGAACAGGAAGCCCCAGGCTGGAGGTCAGAGTGGGACACGGGGTCGAGGTGGCAGTCAGCCACACTCGGGGACTGAGGGAGCCCTCTTGCTCTGGAGAAGGGAGGACCCCAGACGGGCAACA
>PVJI01015309.1:0-41505 GCA_004026765.1 Micronycteris hirsuta | reverse complement strand
ATTTAGAATGGAAGGGCAGAGAAAGTGCTTTGCAGATAAGGTCAAGTTCAAGAAGTTCATCACCACCCAGCCTTTATTGTATGAAATGTTGAAGGGAGTTATATGAGGTATGGAGGAATATCAACAGGGGAGTGGTAGGGGGAGAGGGTGGGAATGGGGCACAGAACAAGTAGCATAAATGGAAGGTAGACAACAGACAAGGGGAGGTTAGAATAGTATAGGAAGTACAGGAGCAGAAGGACTTATGTGCAGGACCTATGGACAAAACTAAAGGGAGGGGAAAGGGTGGTAAGGGGGAGGGGGGAATGAAGGGGGGAAATGGGGCAACTATAACAGCATAATCAATAAAATATAGTTTTTAAAAAAAAGAAATCTGAAGACATCCTGCCTAAGTAATTGAAATTTGCAGTCTTCTGAGCAAAGCATAACCAGAAATGGAAGAAATTACAAAGAATAAACAATCATCACCTTTCCTCAAAACGCAGCATGAAGATGAAAAGACAACAAATTAAGTCCCAGTGAAATTCTCCAATGACCACTTTCAGCTCAGCAGAAAAGGACACATTTTCTCTTTTGTTGCCTGGCTTAAGATGTCTGGTCACAGGCTCACTGGAGTGAGGTGACACTAGCCCGCCTCTCCCAAACTCATCCAGAATACAGTTATCTGTGCAGTGCAGTTTAGGAGGTAAAGCTAAGTTTTGCAGGATATCTGCCACTAATTCTGCTCCCAAGAACACATGAAAACCCCATTAACAGATCTTAAAGTTTCCTACTAGGTGCTGATTTTGCATATTGTTCTTATTATCTTAAGACATAAACATGATGGATTTCTTTGGGGAAGTAAAATGCACGGAAAATGCTTAAAGGTCACGGGTGAGGGGTGGGGTCCAGTTTAAGTGTCTGGAAAGTTTAGATTTTCATAGTCAAATGCACACTAAATCAGTTTTCTAAGTGACAAAGCTTTTCTCTCACCCTACCCCCTGGCCTCCCTGCTCCCTGTTTGTTTGGTTGGTTGGTTGGGGTGGTGTGTTTTGGGGTTGTTTTTTGTTGTTGTTGTTGTGGTCAGGGCTGGAACTCTGTCAATCATTTCTGCTTTGCCAGCTGCTCCCTGTTAGCTGCTAATAGGGGGTGCAGGAGGGAGTCTGTGAGGAAGGAGGAAGGAGGAAAAAGAAGGGACTTGCTCATCCCTATTTGCTCACTGTGTCTGTTAGCATTACTACAGTAGGTTTCTTCACCCTGGCAGTAACATTTGTTCCCTCAGAGATATCAGTACCAGCTGAGCACCATCCCTTTTCTGAATTACTAAATTTTAAAAATCCCAACCTCTTCCCTGTGTTCCCCAATCCTAGGGGTAGGAGCAGCTTCCTTCAATTACAAACTTGCAATACTTCAGTGTCCCCCCTTTGCATTTATGGATCTCCAATACCTGATTAACAACTTCTTTATTAAATACTCTCTTTTGAAACAGCTGATTTTTCTGTCTCCTGACTAGACCTGATAGATACAATTCTAATATTCAGTCTCATAAAAGGTGAGGGGCAACTTATTAACAGGACTTGTTAGGCTACTTTGTTCTGTTCTAACAGTTGGGCTTATAATTGAGGAGACCAAGCAAATAAATGAAACCATGTACATTTGTAACACATACATATTACTAAGGGCAGCTATACAGATGTTTTAAGAATTGGGGCCAGCTGTGGCTAGAGTAATCTAAGCCATGTAATTAGTTTAAGAAAACTTCAAGAAGGAAATGAACTTTAGGGATGAATGATACAATCTCTCAGAGAAGAGGGGGAAGGTCATTTCTGGTATGGGCACTGGCATTTGCGTATGCTCAAATGCAAAAACAAATGAGTCATATATACAAGGAAACTAGGACAGTACTTCATCATTAACTTCCTTCCCAGCACTTAGCACAGAGTGTGACACACTGGAGATGATTAATAGATATTTGAAGAATTACTGAACTCAGTGACTGAGTTGGTTTGTTTTGTAGGTGTAGAGAGGCTGGGCATGACAAGTCAGAATCATAGCAAGTTTATAATAATAGGAGCCAGAATTCTGGGAGAGGAAGCCTGGGAAGTATAATAGGATTGAGAAGTTTGGAGACAGCCAGAAACTATTGCCAGAGTGCAGAAACAACCCTCGTCTTCAGCACCGATGACAGAAATGGTAAGGAAATGGAAGAAGGGAAAAATAAAAAGAAGATTCTGCAGTACTTGGAGATCAATTTAAGGATAAAAGAGAACAAGTCAACACTTCAGTGTGATGAATCTGGGAAAGAAAAATAACTATATCAGATTTGGGGAACTAATAGAATTATCCAAGTTCAGTGTTTCAATTAACATGTTAGTGGAATGTCCAAATGGAGACTGCTTGTGGACAGAAGAGAAAAGTGATAGGAAAAGAAAGCAGAAAATTTCAGGCCTGGAAATGAAGATGTGCCATATAGATAGATAGAGATAGAGACAGAGATAGAGATATAGTAGATAGTCAGCAGTGTGAAAAAGATGGGACTCGAAAGCAGAAGAAACAATTCATGTACCTGGAGGATTTTTTATATTCATGTACCTTGGAGATTTTTTTACCATGACCAATTTATACAGTTATTCTGTTTGTAGACTAGGACCAAACAAACAAAAAAAAATGAGTTTAAACTAGAGCTTGAGGGATTTAGATTAATTCAATATTTGCTGACAATGAGAGAGGTTATAAAATCTCCTCTCAACTTTTTAAAAAATAAAATTGATTCTTATTTTTCTAGGGTGGTGTAACCATGGACCTGCATGGAATTATTGGAATGAAATTTATTGTTTTATTTCCCTTCCAGTCTTATGATTTCCTATACGGACTTTTAGTGATTGATTAATTTACTCAAGATCATGTATAATGAGAGCCAAATAGAAATCAAGTTGCTAAGTCTGAAGTGAGTTTCATCTCAAATGGTCGTACCAAATCTGTCCCCTTCAAAAAAATAATGAACAGAAAGAGTGAAGCCTCTCAGATGTCTGGTGATTCCCACTGTGATGCAACAAAACAGTTCCCACAATTCCTTACTATTCTCACTGACTCAGAGAATCAGAAAGGGTGGGCATGACCCACACATATGCTGCCTACAAGAGACCCACCTCAGGACAAAAGACCTACACAGACTGAAAGCGAAGGGCTGGAGAACAAAGTTTCCAAGCAAACAGACAGGAAAAAAAAAAACGGGTTGCAATACTCATATCATAAAAACTAGACTTCCAAAAAAGGGCCAAAAACAGAGACCCAGAAGGCCACTTCATAATACTCAAGGGAAGAATCCACCAAGAAGACATAAACATTGTAATATATATGCACCTAATATAGGAGCACCCAAATACATCAAGAAAATCTTGGAGGATTTCAAGAAATATATTGACAGCAACACAATTATAGTAGTGAATGTTAACACCCCACTGTCAAAAGTGGACAGATCTTCCAAACAAAATATCAACAAAGATATTGTGGCATTGAACAATGCCCTAGATGAAATGTACTTAACTGATATATATAGAGCCTTTTACCCCAAAGAGGTTAAATACACATTCTTTTCAAATGTACATGGAACATTTTCAAAGATAGACCACATGATAGCACACAAAACAAGCCTCAACAAATTCAAGAAAATTGAAATCATATCAAGCATTTTCTCTGACCATAAGGGACTGAAACTAGAAACCAACCCCAAGGAAAAAAAACAAAACACTCAAACTCATGGAGATTGAATAGCATGCTATTAAACAATGAATGAGTCAAGAATGAGATTAGGAAAGAAATCGAAAAAGTTTCTGGAAACAAACAAAAATGAACTCACAACAACCCAAAACTTATGGGACACAGAAAAGGCAGTCCTGAGAAGGATGGTCATAGCAATACAGGCCTACCTAAAAAAAGATAGAAACATTTCAAATAAACAACCTAAACCTACGCCTACAAGAACTCGAGGAACATCAACAAAGACAGCCCAGAGCAAGTAGAAGGAAAGAAATAACCAAGATAAGAGCAGAATTAAATGACATAGAGACTAAAAGCACAATTCTAAGGATCAATGAATCCAGGAGCTGGTTCTTTGAAAAGATAAACAAAATAGACAAGCCTTTAAGCAGGCTCATCAAGGAAAAAAGAGAGAGGACCCAAATAAACACAAACAGAAATGAAAGAGGAGAGATTACAACTGATACCACAGAAATACAAAGGATTGTAAGAAATTACTTACAAAGAACTATATGCCAAGAAATGTGAAAACCTAGGTGAAATGGACAAATTTCTAGAAAAATATAATCTTCCAAAACTCAATGAAGAAGAAGCAGAAAGCCTGAACCGATCAATAACAGCAGACGAAACTGAAGCAGTAGTCAAAAAACTCCCAACACACAAAAGCCCTGGGCCAGACAGTTTCACAGGAGAATTCTACAAGAAGAGCTAACCCCTATCCTTCACAGACTATTCCAAAAAATCTAAAATGATGGAAGACTCCCAAACTCTTTTTATGAAGCCAGCATCATCCTAATCCCAAAACCAGATAAACACACAACAAAGAAAGAAAACTTCAGGCCAATATTGCTGATGAACATAGGTGCTAAAATCCTCAACAAAATATTTGCAAACCGCATCCAGCAACACATCAAAAAGATCGTACACCATGATCAAGTGGGACTCATCCCAGGGATGCAAGGATGGTACAATATTTGCAAATTAATAAACATAATACATCACACAAATAAAAGCAAAGACAGAAATCACATGATCATATCAATAGATGCAGAAAAAGCATTTGATAACATACAGCACCCATTTATCATAAAAGTACTCAGCAAAGTGGGAATAGAGGGAGCATTCCTCAACATAATAAAGGCCATGTATGAGAGACCTACAGTCAACATCATACTCAATGGGCAAAAACTAAAATCTTTCCCACTAAGATCAGGAACAAGACAAGGTTATCCACTTTCACCACTTCCATTCAACATAGTATTGGAAGTTTTAGCCACAGCAATCAGACAGGAAAAGGAAATAAAAGGCATCCAAATTGGAAAGGAGGAAACAAAATTGTCATTGTTTGCAGACAACATGATAGATAGTGTACATAGAAAATCCTGTAGACTCCACCAAAAAACTACTTGACCTAATAAATGAATTTGGCAAAACAGCGGGATACAAAGTCAATATCCAGAAATCAAAGGCATTTTTGTATACCAACGATGAAACATCAGAAGCAGAAATCAGGGGGTGAAAATCCCATTTGATATAGCAACAAGAAAAACAAAGTACCTAGGAATAAAACTAACCAATGAGGTAAAAGACCTGTACTCAGAAAACTACACAACACTGAAGAAAGAAATCAAGGAAAACACAAACAAATGGAAACATATACCGTGTTCATGGATCGGAAGAATCAACATCATCACAATGTCCATACTACCCAAATCAATTTATAGATTCAATGCAATCCCTATCAAAGTACCAATGGCATATTTCACAGATATAGAAAAAACACTTCAAAAATGTATACGGAACCCCCCAGCTGGTGTAGCTCAGTGGATTGAGCGTGGGCTGGGAACCAAAGGGTCCCGGTTCGATTCCCAGTTGGGGTACATGCCTAGGTTGCAGGCCAGGTCCCCAGTGAGGGCCATATGAGAGGCAACCATACATTGCTATTTCTCCCTCTCTTTCGCCCTCCCTTCTCCTCTCTCTAAAAATAAATAAATAAAATCTTTAAAAATAATTTATACGGAACCATAAAAGACCCCAAATAGCTGCTGCAATTTTGAGAAAGAAGAGCAAAGTAGGTGGAATCACAATACCTGATACCAAACTGTATTACAAGGCTACTGTAATCAAAACAACCTGGTATAGGCAGAAAAACAGATGGATAGACCAATGGAACAGAAGAGAGAGCCCAGAAATAAACCCAAGTCTCTATGGCCAAAATGGAGTAAAAATAGCCTCTTCAACAAATGGTGTTGAGAGATCTGGACAGCTACATGTAAAAAAAATGAGACTCAAGCACCAACTTACACCATACACAAAAATAAATTCAAGGTGGATAAAAGATTTAAATATAAGTCATGACACCATTAAAGTCCTAGAGGAGAACATAGGCAGGAAAATCTCAGATATTTCACACAGCAGTATTTTCACTGATAGGTCCCCTAGAGCAAGTGACATAAAAGGAAGATTAAATGGGATCTCATCAAAATAAAAAGCTTCTGCATGGCTAAAGAAAACAGTATTAAAATGAAAAGAGAACCAACTGTATGGGAAAACATACTTGCCAATGATGCCTCAGACAAGGGTTTGATCTCCAAAATATATAAAGAACTCACACGACTCCACTCTAAGAAGACAAGCAACCCAATTACAAAATGGACAAAGGACTTGAACAGACACTTCTCCAAGGAGTACACACAGAGGGTCCAGAGACACATGAAAAGATGCTCAGTATCGCTAGCTATCAGAGAGATGCAAATTAAAACCACAAGGAGATACCACCTCAAACCATTGATAATGGCCATCATAAACAAAGCAACAAACAAGTGTTGGAGAGGTTGTGGAGAAAAGGGAACCCTAGTGCACTGTTGGTAGATATGCAGACTGGTGAAGCCACTATGGAAAACAGTATGGAATTTCCTCAGAAAACTGAAAATGGGTCTGCCTTTTGACCTGGCAATTCCACTGCTAGGATTATACCCTAAAAACCCATAAACACCAATCCAAAAGAACCTATGCACTCCAATATTCATAGCAGCACAATTTACAATAGCCAAGTGCTGGAAGCAACCTGGTTCCCATCAGTAAACGAATGGATCAAAAAACTACGCTACATTTACACAATGGAATTCTGTGCAGTAGAAAGAAAGAAGGAGCCCCTACCCTTTGTGACAGCATGGATGGAACTGGAAAGCATTATGCTAAGCATAATAAGCCTGGTGGTGAAAGACAAATATGATATGATCTTACCTTTAACAGGAACCTAATCAACAAAACAAACAAGCAAGATATAACCAAATACACTGAAATCAAGAGCAGGCTGACGGTGACCAGCGGGGAGAGGGGAGGGAATTTTAGGGGAAAAGGGTGAAGGGTTTGCAGGAGCAATTTAGAGGACACATGGACAATAACGGGGGTGGGGGGTGGAGGCAGGAGGGATGTGGGGAGGGATGGTGGGTTGAGCTGGGGTGGGGGGAAAAGGCAGATAACTGTACTTGAACAATTAAAAAATAAATTTAAAAAATTTAAAAAAATAGAAAAAGAAAGGTTGGGCAGTTTAGGTTGAGGAGAGAGATGCCAACCAGCTTAGTTTTCTCAAAATGACTAAGACTTTGGTACTTTCTACCATTTTTCAATCAAAGAAATGTAAACTCTTAACAACAAAAATAATAAGGGCATACATTTCTGAACTATGGCACTCCACTTACATCCCCATAAGGATTTTTCGGACATGGTCTTATTAAACCTTTATAATAACCAAATGAGATAAATACTGTGTGTAATGTGTTGAACTGCATCCTCCCTCAAAAAGTCACATATAGAAGTTGTAACCCCCAGTACTTGAGAACATGACCTTGTCTGGAAATAGGATTGTTGCAGATATAGTTGGTTTAGATGAGTCATACTGAAGTATGGTGGGCCCATAATCCAATATGACTTGTGTCCTTGTAAAAAAAAAAAAGAATATCATATAAAGAGACAGAGAAACACGGGGAAAACCCAGGCATGTGCCCTGACTGGGAATTGAACCAGGAACCCTTTGGTTCACAGGCCCATGCTCAATCCACTGAGCTACACCAAGCCAGAGCCAAATTTTTAATGATATGAAAAATTTCCATACATTATTCCTAATTCACATGTCATATATGCTCTGTCATTTCCAGTGGGTCGATGGAGTACAGTTACTATAATTACAAAGTCATGATGGCTCTATCACCACTACCCCTAACATATATACACAACTCGGCTTTGAGTGTCCTAGGTTATAGTTCTAATTGGAAATCACTGCTACTGTATTTGGTAAGAAAGTAACAGCTTTGTAGTTAAGAAAACAAAGGCTTTGTTTGGGATTCTTTGGGAAGCTGGGGTTTCAGACTCCTTTTCATTGTTTTCCAATGACTAGACAGCATAAAACTGAAATGGACCTCCCACTGCCCCATACGCATCTGGTATTTTCTAACACAGAACGGAAGGCAAGGGAAATAGGACGTTTGGTATTAAGGGCAGAGGAAGTTTTCCATTTTTATTGGAAAGCCAGTGAGCAGCAGCCAAACAGGAGAAAAAATGTACTACTGGGCTTATCTTCCAAACGCACCTGTTTGTGGTAATCCAGTGAACATCGAAACTGCTGGTACATGACTAAAAACAGAATCTCCTTTGAAAAGCACTTTGAGACATTCCAAAATTGGTGAGGAAAAGGAATCCAGGCCAGCTTGCAACGTACACTTAGAAAAAAATCATTGATATTGTCTTACTGGACACCTCAGGGGATCTAGATTAGGGGTACTTGCAACCTAATGAAAAAGAGTGCATCTTGAACAAAACATAGAGATACAAAAATCTATTCTCATACTGTTTTAAAACCCCTCCCTCAACCCCAGAATGACAGAATTATTAGGAAAAGGGTCAGATTACTGACCACCCCCTAATTCAGAGATGCTTTTGCTCTGAGGCCTCTTCTTATCTTCCGCTCATGAGCTCTTGACATCTGCTATGGACTAATTGTTTGTGTCTGCACGAAATTCATATATAAAATCCCTAGTCCCCACCGTGGTGGTACTTGGGGTGGGGCCATAAAGAGGTAATTAGGTCATGAAGGTGGAGACCTCATGCATAGCATTAGTGCCCTTATAAAAAGAGGCACAAGAGAGATGATCTCTCCACCATCTGAAGACATAGCAAGAAGACAACCTTCTGTGAACCAGGAGAGGATCTTCACCAGAATTTAACCATGCTGGCATGTTGACCTCAGACTTCCCAGCCTCCAAAATTGTTAGAAATAAATTTCTCATAATACCATAAATACCCAGTCTATGTTAAAGCAGTACAAGCTAACTAAGACCCCTATAACATTTAGGACCCAAAACATACCCAGCATGGGCCTGGCTATAATTCAAGATTATGATACTAAATATTTCATGCCCATCCTTCTCCATCAGCACATGGACATCAGTATATTAGATAATATACAAAATTCATATATAATGTACTAATGGCAGGAGGAAGAAGGTAAAAATAAAAGAGCAAGTTTTCTGATTGTGCCTGCTTAACTGGTATATTAGTAAAGGTAATATTCAAACAATTAAATCTTAAAATTTCAATGGCTTAACATCCTAAAATTTAGTTTTTATTGACATAGCCTTTCAAAATGATTGTTCCTCCTAGGTAGCAACGGGCTCTATTCCATTCAGTCTTTTGGCAACCAGGCTAACATAGACTATAACATCTTTTATATTTCACTTTTCAAGGTCTCCATGAATATCAACACCCAGATATGCAGACAAGGAAAGAAAGAAACACTTGGGAGCTTTCTATGATCAGGCCTGGTAGAGGAACATATATATTCACATATATATCCACTTACTTCACATGCCATGATCTAACTGCAAAGGAGGATAGGAAATGTAGTATTAGTGCTCAAATAAATAAATAAATAAATAAGAGGGAGGGAGGGAGAGAGAAAAAAGAGAAAACAAAGCCTATGATTGAGGAACAGTTTGTGCCACAATTGATAAAAAATTGTAATATGACAGACATGTGTCTAATTCAGGAAAGCAAAATGGAAGGAAAATTAACCATTGACTGCTAATTCAAAATCCCTGCTTGTAATGCAGAGTCCAAAATAGTCCCCCCGCTTCAGTTAGCTTTTGTTGCATAATACACCATCCTAAAATGGAGTGGCTTAAAACAACAGTCATTTATTATTTCATTCACATGGCAAGGGTCATCTGACCTTGGCTGGACTTGCTCATGCATCTCCATCTGCAAGTTGGCCAGGCTTTTCAGGTGTCTACAGGTCATATGGGAACTCTTTTCTAAGCTACAATAGGCTGAGCACCTTAGGAGACAGCTCTGCTCCACATGCCTCTTGTCTGCCTCCTGGGACCAGTGAGATGGCCTAGATATGTCCTTCTCACAGTGATGGCAGATGTGAAAAAGAACTACCAGAAACACACGAAGCCTACTGAGGCCTAGGTTCAGAACTGGGGTACCATCACTCCTACCTCATTCTATTGGCCAAAGTGAGTCACGTGGCTGAGCCCAAATTCAAAGGGTGAGGAAATAAACTGACTCTTCAATGGAAGGAACAGCAAAGGTACAGGACATGGATACAGAAAGGGCTATTAATGTAATTTACCACATTCCCCCAATTCTAACTGAAGGTACCCTAACAAAAATTATGCTCAAAGGTCCCTGGCTGGTGTAGCTCAGTCAACTGAGTGTGAGCTGCAAACCAAAGGGTTGCCAGTTCGATTCCCAGTCAGGGCACATGCCTGGGTTGAGGGCTAGGTCCCCACTGGGGGCTATGTGAGAGGCAACTACACAATGATATTTCTCTCCCTCTCTTTCTCCCTCCCTTCACCTCTCTAAAAATAAATAAATAAAATCTTTTAAAAAATTATGCTCAAAGGAAACATTGAAAGGTATATTTCTTTTGTCAGTTATTGACATAATTGATATATAACACTATAAGTTTAAGGTATAAAGCATAATGATTTGACTTACATATATTGTGAAATGATTACTACAATAAGTTACCATCCATCATCTCATATAGATACAAAAAAAGAAAAACAAAAACAATATTTTTCCTTGTTATGAGAACTCTTAGAATTTACACTCTTAACTTTCAAATATACCATATAGCAATTTCAACTATAACATCATGTTGTATGTTACATCCCTAGTACTTATTTATCTTCTAACTGGAAGTTTGTACCTTTTGACCACCTTCTTCCAGTCCTCTCTCCCTCTACCCCCTGCCTCTAGTAACCACAAATCTGATCTCTTTTTCTGTGAGTTTGGTGGGGGTGGGAAGGTATTTCTTTTTTGTTTTAGATTCCACATATAAGTGAAATAATACAATATTTGTCGTTCTCTTTCTCACTTATTTCACTTAGCTTAATTCCCTCAAGGTCCATCCATGTTGTCAGAAATGGCAGGATATCCTTCTTTTTATGATCAAATAAAATCCGTGATATATACATGTGTGTGTGTGTGTGTGTGTGTGTGTGTGTGTGTGTGTGTGTATGTATCACATCTTTATCCACTCATCCATTGATGGACACTTAGATCGTTGCTATATATTGGCTATTGTAAATAATGTCCTTTTCTGGCTTTGTTATCACAGTAATGCTGACCTCATATAATGAGTTTGGGAATGTTTCCTCCTCTTTAATTTTTTGGAGGAATTTGAAAAGGATTGGCTTTAATTCTCTTTAAATGTTTGGTAAAACTAACCACTGGAGCAATATGGTCCTGGGCTATTCTTTGGTGCAAAAATTTTTTAAAATATTTTATTTATTTATTTTTAGAGAGAGAGGGGAAAGGAAGGAGAAAGAGAGGGAGAGAAACATCAATGTGTGGTTGCCTCTCCCATGCCCCCTACTGGGAGCCCAACCTGGCCCACAACCCAGGCATGTTGGGATTCCCTAACTGGGAATCGAACCAGCGACCCTTTGGTTCACAGGCCGGCGCTCAATCCACTGAGCCACACCAGCCAGGGCTGATTCAAAATTTTTGATTACTGACTCAATATCCTTTCTCAAAATCGATCTGTTAAGATTTTCTTTCTTCCTGATTCAATCTTCATAGCTTGTAAGTTTCTCAAATTTTTAAATGTCTTCTAGATCATCCAGTTTGTTGGTATATACTTGTCTGTAGTAGACTCTTATGATCCTTTCTATTTCTGTGGTATTGTTACAGGACAGACCCGGGGTGGGGTGTGTGTGAATGATATACTATTACCAAATAGGCCCCCCATCTGCTCTGGGGATCCCCCCCATACTAGGTTCGCCTTGCCTGCTGCCAGGGAAAGATGTCCCTCAATGCCAGAGATTGGTGAAAAGGAAAGGAATTATTATTTTTTTACTTTCTTTTTTTTTAAAGGTCTTACTTATTTCTTTATTTTTAGACAGAAGGGAATGGAGGAAGAAAGAGAGGGAGAGAAACATCAATGTTTGGTCACCTCTCACATGGCCCCCACTGGGGCCCTGGCCTGTGACCCAGGCATGTGCCCTGACTGGAAATCGAACAGGCAACCCTTTGGTTTGCAGCCTGCGCTCAATCCACTGAGCTAAAGAAAAGAATTATTTATTCAAAGAGTTATACAGACTTAGAGTAATGACTTAATGTCTTCATTAAAATACTAAAGTCCTTTAGAATACCCATAAACACATACAGTCCTTTCTTCTCCCTCTGCCCAGTCTGGGGTACCATATCTCAGGAAAAGAAGTAGAAATCCATGGCTCAGGTAGCCCCTTAGTTCCTGGCACCATCAGCTATGTCACCGCTGCGATCTCCAGTTAATCCAAAGCCATTTGGCATCTTCTCATGAGTCCAGCAAGAGTCCTTTCATCCCTTTTCTTCCCAGCAAGATCTCTCCTGCTTCCTAAGCCACGTGGCAAAAGAGAGCACCCCAAAGCCACGTGGCCCTCAACTTCCTCCAAAGTTGTATGGGCCCCAACAGTCCTTCTTTTCTCCCTCATTCAGGCGCTATAACCAGGAGTTGCCTCCCAGTTCCATCCTGGGTTCAAGTCACTCCCATATCCCTGGCTCAAAGCATGGCCACAGATATTTAACATATCCATGAAACCAGTTAAAACTTACAGATATGTTAAATGATCATACCAGAGGTTAGCTGCAAAGCTGTTGCTATGCAAAACAACTCTCAATGGCCCTGCTCCATGTGTCCCATCTCGCAGCTCAGACTTGTGAGGGTGAGGACATTATATATATATAAATATTTCCTGGACACCCTAAGTTCTGGACCTCATTACAAATCCCTATTTGGGGGCCCCCTCGCAGCACCCTGTACCAGTATCAGTTGTAATGTCTCCTTTTTCATTTATAGTTTTGTTGATTTGGGCTCTCCCTCTTTTATCTATGGTTATTCTAGCTAAAAGTTTGTCAATTTTGTTGACCTTTTCAAAGAACCAACTCTAAGTTTTGTTAATCTTATCTATTGTTTTTCTATTCTCTATTCATTTGTATCTACTGGAACCTTTATTATTCCCTTCCTTCTGATAACTTTGGGCCAAGTTTCTTCTTCTTCTTCTAGATCCTTAAGGTCTAGAGTTAGGCTGTTCACTTGACATCTCTCTTGTTAATTAATTAATTGCTATGAACTTCCCTCTTAAAATTGTTTTTCCTACATTCCGTAAGGTTTGGTTGTCGTGTTTCAATTTTCATTTGTCTCGAGATACTTTTAGAAAATGTTCCATGTACACGTGAAAATGACATGTATTTTGCTGTGTTGAATAGAATGTTCTGTATAAACCTGTTAGGTCCATTTGACCTATAGTGTTGTTCAGATCCACCACTTCCTTATTGATTCTGTTTTTGGACGATTTATCCATTGTTGAGAGTGAGATCTTAAAGTCCCCAGCTATTATTATATTGCTTTTCATTTCTCATTTTAGCTATGTTAGTTTTTGCTTTATATATTTATATGCTCCAGTATTGGGTACATAAATATTACAACTATTATATCTTCTTGATGCATTGACACTGTTATCATTATGTAATGATCTTCTTTGTCTCTTTTTACCAATTTTAGTTTAAAGTCTATTTTGTCTGATATAAGTGAAGTTACCCTTGGTTTTTTTGGTCACCGTTTGCTTGAAATATCTTTTTCATGCTTATATTTCTAATTAGAATGAGTAATTTGCTTCTAATTACTCCCAATATGCAGTCTCCATAGTAGACATGCAAACAAGAAAACAACATTGGCTGGTAGGAGTCAAAGCTGCCTACTTATTGGCAAGCATTAGTCATCCTTGCTAACAAATAATTGTGCAAATGGTGTTGCTGATTTAATCCTAATTAGAAAATAACATTTGAAATACAGGCTTACTTTTAAGTTACTCACAACTTAAATGGAAAGGCTTTTTCCCTGAAACCAAAGTTTCCATAAGCAATTGTCATTCATTACTGGGGAGTGTGGATGGGACAGTGTGATGGTTAATTTTATGTATCAACTTGATTGGACCATAGGGCACCCTGACATTTTATGAAACATTATTCTGGATGTTTCTATGAGGGTGTTTCTGGATAAGATTAACATTTGAATTGGTAGATTGAGTAAAACTCTCCCTAATATGGGTAAGTCTCATCTAATTGATTGAAGATTTGAATAGAACAGAAAATCAGAGTAAGAAGGAACTCCTTCTGTCTCCCTACTTGTGCTGGGACATCAGTCTTTTTTGTCTTTGATCACAAATTGAACAATTGGTTTTTCCTAAGTCTTGAGCCTGCCAGCTTTTAGACTGAAACTTATGCTATCAGCTCTCCTCAATCTCCAGCTTGCCAACTGCAGATCTTGGAACTCCTCAGCCTCTATAATTGCATGAGTCAATTCCTTAATTTATCTATATATCTACTTAGCTATCCTATTGGTTCTGAAAAACCCCAGCTAACATAGGTGGCAAGGGGTAAGGTTCAATTGGAGCTTTAACAGCCTCTGTAAAGCGCTTGGGAAATCTAAATTATGCCCATGAAATGTGAAGCTTCAGTTTGTTTTTCCCACTAGTCTACCTTCAAAATACTAGCGGCTATTAACATTGATCTGTCCAGATTGCATTTATAAAGATCTGTGAACTGATCACGGGGGGAAATTAAATTAGGCTGTAATTCTGCAGCACTGTGAAGAACATTAGCTTTCAGGAACACTCAGGAGGGCCAATTAGAACCATCATGGCCTATCTGGCTGTGGAATAAAAACATGGTCTCCCTCTTTCCACGAGACCTGAAGTGCTACTTGGGTAATGCCTGTTTCATTTGGAGTGTTAATGCTGCTTGTGTCTAGAGGTACTGATCACACATCAAGATTAGGAAATGCCTAAAGTAATCCTGTTAGCAGAACTGGACTGGGGAATACAGCCAGATCAGTGATGCAGCCAGGATTAATGTCAAAGAACTAATAATATGAGCTCCACTGGGGAAAGAGAGCTGAGCTCTGCCAATGGCCATTAGGAGGAGGAAAACAAGCAAGACAAAAACAGCAAGGCCAATAACACTCAAGACAGAGACGCCCTCCTCACCTAAATCAAGTTCAGGGTTAGTTTCTAAAACTCCAGATTAGAAAAGTAAAGGGACATTAGCCTTTTGAATGCTTGCACACATGATTTTATTTCATGTTTGCAACATGTCTCCCTGTTTTACAAGTAAGTAAACTGATGCTCAGAGAGGTTAGAGTAATTGCCCAAGATTATATTAGTAGAAAGTGAGGCTCCTCAGATTCTGATCCAGGTCTATGTGAATTCAAAGAGTGTGTTCTTTCCACTTAATTACACAGTCTATGTGTCTAAGAAATGTAGAAAAGGCTTAGAGCAAGTGAGGAGATGAGGTCTCTTATATTGCATCAAAGAAAAACATTCTTAAATAAAAGTGAGAGTGCTTTTCATCAAAAGCTGAAGCAAAGTGTGTGGAAGAGAAAAGGAGCCTGTACATGATGGGAGGGAAAAGCCTGAAAGTACTGAGAGAGTCCACATCAGAGCCCCATCCCAGGGTGGTCTCTATTGGGAAGTACAGGGCCAGAGACAATCAACTGATTAGGCAGATGAAGAAACACATTGAATTGAGGGGAATTCAACAAGAATAGTGCTCCTATACCTACCTACACCGTACCTTCACAGAGACAGCTGGAAAATATAAAGTGATATGGTGAGCTTGGAATTGACAAAAATGGACTAGTCCCATAGACAGATGGGACTATGGTTATTTTTTTAAAATGTCAAGTGTTCTCTGTCTTTCCGACATTTCTGTATATTTCTTCCTCTGTCATAATTCTGAATTTCCTTTCCTCACTCCCAACTAAATTTCTAATACTGACTTATAACACAGCCCAACTTACTTCTTGGGGTGAACTCTGTGATGTGTCACCCAGACCCTCCTTCAAGGAAACACTTGTTGCCTCAGCTCCAGGAGTGCTGTTGTACCAGCCTTTGGCTGGCAGCCACTTCAGGGGCTGCTGCACCTCAAAAAAAAGCCTCCTCACCCAAGTTAATGTCTTTCCTGTAGTGGCCTATAGCCAGTGACTGATCAGTGTCAAACTGTTAAGGTCTGGCCACCATTGCCCAAACAGGAACAATTATGAAGGATCCTATATCCTCCAAAGCTCTCCATGGAGCTGGCCACACATGCCCTTGGGCCTACATTGAAATAGATTTCTCCTTCTGCATCCACCCTCTCTTTTCTACAAGTGTTCATCCCATGGGCACTCTTTAATAAACAGCCTGCACAGTAAACTCCATCTCAGGGTCTGCTTCTTCAGGGATCTAATTTGGGACACTTCTTGCCCAGCAGAAGAGGGAGAAAGTGATGAAATGTGGGAGAAGAGGAAAGATACTAAGCACTTACTACCAATGAAATTCATCAAAATATTGAAATATATTTCTCACCCACTAGAAATCCAATAAATTTGAGAACTCCTGTGTCAATCTGGGTTTATTGAGGAAAATAGTGTGGCATTTATTACACGAATAGGAAATTTTATATGGAAATCAAGATAAACAAACATGAAAGGATTGAGGGAGTGAAGATCTGGAAGCAGCTGTAGCCAGAGGATAGACAGTCTAAGGACTTCATTTAAAGCTTTGAAGTAGGTGAAGCGGGCTGAGAAGCAGGAAGTGGGGGAATAGAAGAAGCCACTATTGTGGCCACTAAAGCCTTACAGCTACCAAACCTACCAAACCTACCAAATCAGTGAAATACACTCCATTTTATAAAATTGCTGTATCTAAGCTCCACAGCATCCCAAGAATTATAGCTTCTGTTACATTTCTGCCTTCCAAATTTCAGAGGAATACCTCTCTTTAGCAACTCCAACCCAGAATCATACAGGAAAGAATATTCCGGAAAGTATAGTTCCCTGTTTTAGACAGGAATTGTGGTGGAACCAATTTACATAGACAATCAGAACAACTCCCTAACTAAATAATGAAGCTCATCTGCCCAAATTCATGAGTCATGGTTTGTCCTCACTATTTTAGGTGGCTTTAATGTCCTTCTGTTCTCTACATAAGTCATTGTTTCTGAGTAGTGCCTCTGGGCAAACTGGCGTGCCTGTCTTCTCCATATACAATGGATGTGCCTCAAGCTATTGTGACCAATGTTTATGGAAAAAAGGCAAAAACCAGTGAGTAATGTTAGAAGTAGGAGAATTTAGGGGAACTCAGAATAATATGTAGCATATGGTCAGCTTTTTTCCCTTTAGTCTAAATTACTCAGCATAATGGACACCTATTAATCTAGGCACAGCCTACACAGGTCACAGCCATGATGGAGAATTTACTCTAGTATCAGAATCAGAAAGCAAAGTAGCACCTATTTCATAAGAGCCTTCATCCATTTTGAAAAAGCACAACTCCAAGACTTCTTTTGCATTATTCCCATTTCTGAGGCCTTGCAGATGGGTAACATGGAAACTACAAAACACAATTTTCTAAATTATAACCTTAGTAACACAGTTTTTTTCTGGCTGGGTATGTATCAGCAGATAGTCCATTAAGTCAGGGGTCCCCAACCTCCAAGTCACACACTGGTACCGGTCTGGGCCTGTTAGGAACTGGGCTGCACAGCAAGAGGTGACCTTGAATGTAATGCATTTGAATCATCCCGAAACCATCCTCTCACCCCAGCCCATGAAAAAATTGTCTTCCACAAAACCGGGTCCCTGGTGCCAAAATGGTTGGGGAACACTGCACTAAGTGGTTTTTTAACTTTCTATTTTATTTTGTATTGGTTTCAGGTTAGACAATCATATATTTTACACAGTGTTCCCTTCAATATTTTCAGTATCCCAGCTGGCCCCATACACAGTTATCACAGTATTATTGACTACATTCCCTGTGCTTTATTTGCATCCCCACAACTGTTTTGTAACTGCTAATTTCTGCTTTTTAATACTTTCACCTCTTTCACCCAGTCCCCCAACCTCACTCCCACACTCAGTAGCTTTTAACTTCATATATTAATGGTCCCTGAGAACGTCTCTTAAAGACCCTCTTCTGGGAAACAGGAGCAGCAGTCCTGAGGACATTGAATAAAGCTAAAAGAAAAGGTGGCAGCACCCTCCTTTGGATTCCTTTCTTTCTAAATTTCAAATCGCATATTTAGGTTCTTTTTTGTTTGTTTTTATTGTGTGGTATTTTCATTTTTAAGTGTGACGACCTTGCTATCCAAGTGTAGCCTTTAGACCAGCAATATTAGTATCACCTGAGAGTGTACAGAAATACAGAATCTTGAGCCCCAGCCCAAACCTGCTAAATCAGAATCTGAATTTTAACATTATGACCAGATGAATTGTACACCCTATGAAGTGAAACTGACCATGCAAGTGAAGGTATTCGATTTTTCATAAACCCGAAGGCTTCCTAATGGAGATTATATATACCACATAGTCTCCTTGCTCTAAGCCAGGAGCTTTACCCTATGGGAGAACAGGTGAATCCTTTACCTTAAAACTTAAGCTTAATCATCTTGGGCACTCTTGTGATCCCATAACACCAATTGAAGGGGCTTAGTTTCATAACTGAAGGCAAACTGACAACTTTCTCTTATTCAGAATGCCTTCACTGCACTTTGACCATTCCCTTCTACTCTTTCTGATCCACATCAAGTCAGAGCCATTTGGTTTTGCAGGAGTGGTCCAAGAATGAACCCTGAATGCTCTGAATGATCCAGAATTCCAGAAAAATGTCCATGTCCAGATTTAGACAGTCATCATTACAGCATGTGTTGACAGTGCTGTGTGCATACCATTTTTATGCACACCTGCTTCTGGTGGGTGTGCTTCCCCTCCCAACAGACAGCACCTGTGTGTCTTTGTTGGCTGACTGCCCTCCTACTGTCAGAATCTGCTTTTCCTGTGTGCATGGAAAGCTGGAAGTGCCTAAGGATTTATGGCTTCTCTCCATAGCCTGTAACCTATGCCTAATTGGGGGCAGGGACAGATATTACAGGTGCCTTGGATTTGGACTTAACTGGAAAACTCAAAAGTGTGACCTATGTACTGTTTCCAGAACACTACCTGTGGTACACTAATACCACACACTTGCTTGACCCCCTTCTCTTCCTATTTCCGTTTCCCTGGTGGTTTTTACTAAGATCAGTTCCTACTAAATCGCTGTCACATGAATTCTTGTCTCAGGCTCTGCTTCCGTGGAACCCAAACCTAATACAGTCACCTTCATGACCTCCCTTTTTGTATACTATGGTTTGTAATTTGACATGGAATTTATTACTTCTATATATTTATTGAATACCCTCTCTGTATCAGACACTGAGCTAGAAGTGAAAATAGAGTAGTGATTTGGAGGAATATGGCCCCTGACCTCAGGTTTCTTATACCTTAGCAGAGAAATAGACTTTAAACTCTGATGAAGGTTATGACTACTTACATGATATTGTCATCGTATAACTAGTCATGGATAAAGGCAAATCTGCTTCACAGAATCTCAGCTTTTCATCCTATTAAGATCTGAGAGAAATGCCTTTCCAGGTACTTCAAACATATCCATAGCTTTACTTATTAATTCAACAAAAGTTTATTGAGTAATTATCTTCAAGCACTGTGGAAATAAAATGAATAAGACATAATCCCTTGCACTAAGGAGCCAAGTCACTAAGAGAAGAAAGTAAGGTCCATAAAGAAACCAGTATAAAATGATGTAGTAAGTACAATTGTCAAAATCTGTCTAGTGTGTTTTAGGAACACAGAAAATTGGTTACTTTTCTGAGAGTGTCAGAGAGAAGTAGTAATGCCTTGAGTGTTTCCTTTGAGTGTTCATTTTCATTTGTTTGCAGAAACTCAAAAAAAACGTAGGAGTTTGCCTGGGAAAGGCACTTCAGACAGAAGGGACAAAGGAAAGGCCAAGCAAGTTAAACTCTGAGAAACAAGCTTGAAGTGTAAGGTAAGGAGTGGGAAGAAATGAGGGTAGAGATGCAGACAAAAGGGAGGTAAGACAGGCCTTGAGTGCCATCTTAAAATACTTGGACTTCTTTGGCAATGATCTGTTAAAGTGTTCATTTTAAGTACAGAGTGAAAGAATAATAGAAACAGGTTTTCGTTTGAGCCCAACCACTCTGCCAACAACATAGATGGCTGTATTTAAATGAGACCAGCCAGGAGATTGTATCTAGATTTGAGATCATGAAGAGAAGGGGGGGTTCAAAATTGCTAAGAGACTTCAATGTTCTCACCACAAAAAATAAATGGTATTATATATGGTATTATAAGACATGATAGAGATGTTAGATAAAGCTACAGTGGTAATCGTGTTGTAATATATAAATGTATCAAATCAATATGTGTGTACCTTAAAGTTACAAAGTGCTATATATCAATTGTATCTCAATGAAAAAAGATATATTTAGAAATAAATCATTACATCTGAAAGGTATTATGATTTACCTCCATATGAAAAGCATTAGCTTTCACATTTGGACCACAAGCATTGGCTCTTCTTGTATCTGAGCTCTCATCCCATATGATACCAGACTCACATGGAATTTTCTCAAGACTTGGGAAATCTGAAAGACTTATGTTAGCAGATGAACCTAGAAGTAAAGAACTTAGAAGGTGGTATAAGATACAGAATAAGATACATTTGGGGCCAGATTTATGAACAGACTCCCACTCGCCTGATGAAAGAAAAGAGGCCTGGATTCACCCAGATCAAAGAAGAAGGTCAAGGCAGCTGAAATTGAAATCAATCTAAAGTGAACGACTATCAAGAAGATTGGAAAATGACATATTGGAGGAAAAGATGATTTCCTTTAAAATTACTGCAATTTGTTTGCACTGTGAATGACCTTATTTAAAATAAAGATTTGTAAAGCTGCCAGATTACCCTCCAACTAAAAGGCATCGTGAAAAGACATTATTGTCTATCCCTCTGTCCTTAGCAGGTGGGTACTTAGCAATAATTCTGCAGGGATTTACAAATTGATTTTTCCCACCTTTTAGTCATCAGTGATAATACTTTCTTGTAGCATCTTAATGTCAAACTAAATTTGATAGGACCAAAGAAGTTAAAGCAGTGATTCTCAACCTTCACTGCACAGTAAAATCACCTGAGAGTTACAAAAACATACTGATCCCTGTAGTCCAGTCCCAGAGATTTGGATTTAAATGATCTGGGGCTTATGGACATCAAGATTTTAAAAAACTTCTGTGTGTTAATTTTCATTTGTTTGCAGAAACTTTCATTTCTTCCTTGATCTCATTATTAACCCATTCATTGCTTAATAGCATGCTATTTAATATCCATGAATTTGAGTGTTTTTGAGTTTTTTCCTTGAGGTTTATTTCTAATTTCAAGGCTTGTTGGTCTGAGAAAATGCTTGATATGATTTCAATTTTCTTGAATTTGTTGAGGCTCGTTTTGTGTCCTATCATGTGCTCTATCTTTGAAAATGTTCCATTGTACATTTACACAATGGACTACTATGCAGCAGAAAGAAAGAAGGAGCTCCTGTCCTTCATAACAGAATGGGTGGAACTGGAGAGCATTATGATAAGTGAAATAAGCCAGGCAGCAACAGGCAAATACCATATGATATCACCTATAAGTGGAACCTAATCAACAAAACAAACAAGCGAGCAAAATATAACCAAACATTGAAATAAAGAACAAACTGGGACTTCCTAAGATGGCAGCATAGGTGAATGCACCGTACCGCCTCGCACAACCAAACAAGGAAAAAAATCAGAAATCTACACATCCAAAAACAGCCAGTTCTGACAGAATATCGAATTAAGAAGAAGTCTGACAACCAAGGAATTAAAGAAGATACATTCATCCAGTCTGGTGAGCCGGGAGGAGCAGGGCAGAGGGAGAGCACTCGGCGACCCCGCCAAGACCCCGCCGAGCAGACGGCAGGACCGCGGTTAGAGGGGCGGTTCCAGCAGAGCCGCAGCACACCCAGACGGGGGGCCTGACTGAAGCGCAGTCTGCGCCCGGCTCATCTGGACCCAGCAGGGCCGAGACTGGTGGACCAGGCAGGTCTGCATTCGTGTGCAGAGAAACTGGGAGAGAAAGCAGGGCGCAACCCATCGGTGCAGACTGAGAGCACCTGTGGGGGTGGAGTCGGTGGCGGGAGGAACTCCCAGCCTCACAGGAAAGTTTGCTGGGGAGATCTGCGGGGGATTGGAGCTGTACAGCCCATCCAGCGACCCCCAGAGCCAGCACAGAGGGGCCCAAATTGCTTGCAGGAGGCAGTGTGGGTGCGGAGAGCGGAGAAGGCGCCATTGTTCGCTCATGTCCCACCCCCACAGGCTACGTCACAGCCCAACTACCAGGAGCTTCCCTGCACAGGGGATCCCCAAGACTACGCCCCCCTTACAGTGACAGGCTCACCGAGGGGGGAAAAATGGCCCAAAGAAAGGAACAGATCAAAGCCCCAGAGCTAACCGACCAAGAGATAGCCAACCTATCAGATGCACAGTTCAAACCCTTGTAATAAGGATGCTAACAGAATTCGACGAAAAATTAACAAAATTGCTTGAACAAATGAGGAGAGATCTGCAGGGAACCGATAGAGATAAGGAAACTGGGACTCAAATCAATGGAGTGGACCAGCAGAAAGAAAAAAGCATCCAACCAGAAAAGAATGAAGCAACAAGAATTCAAAAAATGGAGGAGGGGCTCAGAAATCTCCAAGACATCTGTAAACGTCCCAACATACGGATCATAGTGCTGCCAGAAGGAGAAGAAGAAATCCAAGGAATTGAAAAAATATTTGAACACATAATGATGGAGAATTTCCCGAAGCTGGCGAAGGAAATAGACTTGCAGGAAGTCCAGGAAGCTCAGAGAGTCCCAAAGAAGTTGGACCCAAAGAGGAACACACCAAGACACATCATAATTACGTTACCCAAGATCAAAAATAAGGAAAGGATCCTGGGAGCGGCAAGAGGAAAGGAGACAGTTACCTACAAAAGAAT
The DNA here is from genome assembly GCA_004026765.1 of Micronycteris hirsuta. Classification (NCBI taxonomy): domain Eukaryota; kingdom Metazoa; phylum Chordata; class Mammalia; order Chiroptera; family Phyllostomidae; genus Micronycteris; species Micronycteris hirsuta. Next base: position 18,323 of record PVJI01015309.1, on the reverse strand, counting down.
CCCCATAAGACTGTCAGCTGGTTTCTCAAAGGAGACCTTGCAGGCAAGAAGGGACTGGACAGAGGTGTTCCAAGTCATGAAAGGCAAGGACCTACATTCAAGAATACTCTATCCAGCAAAGATTTCATTTAGAATGGAAGGGCAGAGAAAGTGCTTTGCAGATAAGGTCAAGTTCAAGAAGTTCATCACCACCCAGCCTTTATTGTATGAAATGTTGAAGGGAGTTATATGAGGTTATTTCCAGTTGGGGACCATCTACATAATATTGTAATTAATGTATTATTTTTCATATAATACATGTTTCACTTTAGTCTATGGATTTCCATTAGAAAAATCCTTGGAATGGTATTTTGGGGTAAAAGTATGAAGCTTGACATGGTTCTTGCTACTGGCTACATATCCAAGCATGTATTTTTGAGCTCATTTTTTGTACCTTGCTTTTTTCATTCATAGTGATGTCAAAGCTTTCTTTTTTAAAATCATATGTTCATATGTACAATGGACCTCTCCACATCTGTAGCCTTTTCTAAATTTTTTGGATTATTTCCTTAGAGTAGATTTACATAAGTAGAATTACTTGAACAAATGGTATGACAAATCATATGGCCTCTTATCTATAGACAAATCACCCTCCAAAATAATTGTATGTACTGATTTATATGACCACTAACAATTTATGAATCTACCAATTTAACAACATATTCTGTTGTGATTTAAAAGCTTTCCCATTATAATGATTAAAAAGACCTACTTAAGTTTTGTTCGATTTAAATTTTAAATTAAAAAAAAAAGAACAAACTGATAGTAGCCAGAGGGGTGGGGGGAGAGGGATAATGGGGGAAAGAAGGGGACAGGTCATCAAGGAACATGTATAAAGGACCCATGGACAAAACCAAAGGGGGGTAGAATTGAATGTGGGAGGTGGGGATGGGTGGGGCAGGGGAAAGTGGCAGTGGGAAAATGTTGACAACTGTACTTGAATAACAATAAAAAGAAGGAAAAACAAGATATTTAAAAAATTCCTGGGGGATTCTGATGTGCAGGTAGGGTTGAAAATCACTGTGTGAGACACTGGCCCCAAAATGACCCTAGCTGGACAAAAGCAGTAAGTACCCTCTTTTTCATTTCCCAAGAGTCCTGCAGAGTCTGAGTGGTAGCTAGCACCAACCTTTTTACGTAAGAAAGCAGCAAGAAGACTGAAAATATCACTTTGGCTTATCCAAATAACCTCCTTCCCAGCTCCTTGGGTGCCGTAGGTGTAAATTAAAGAGACAGACACATAGCATGTGTAATTTTCTCCAACAAGGAAGGGATCTATCAGTGAAATGGACACATTTCCAGATACCAGAAGGCATCTCAGTGCTTTTCTCACTGCACATTAAAAGTCTAATGGAGAGATCTGCTTTGTCTTTAGGAAATTACTTTTGAAAGAATAAAATCACTGGAGATAAATGTAATAATACACAGAGAAATATAAAACACTAAAATAAGAAAGTATATAAACAGATTCTGGCAGAATGAAAAAACTGGAGCTGAATATAGCCTTAATATCAATGAGGATGGCAAAATTGAGGGATGATGCTTGTGATCACATGATATTAATGCAAATGCTCTTCAAATGATTGAATATTCCTGTTTCAATGAGAAGAGCCTGCCATGGGGGATAAAAGAGCCTAGGAATTCTAAGTCTAGAGTCACTGCAAGCCAAAGTCAAATCTTTTTTAAAGGTTTTATTTATTTATTTTTAGAGGGAGAAGGGAGGTAGAAAGAGAGGGAGAGAAGCATCAATGTGTGGTTTCCTATTGTGTGCCCCCCACTGGGGGCCTGGCCTGCAACCCAGGCATGTGCCCCTACTGGGAATCGAATCGGTGACCCTTTGGTTCACAGGCCAGCACTCAATCCACTGACCCAAACCAGCCAGGGCCCGAAGTCAAATTTTAAAGTATGAGGGCTGAATGTTATAGAGCATTATGAGTGCTAAGTGCTGTGCAAAACATTTTATTCCCACAATGGAACTAGGAGGTAAACATTACTAATTTTGTTTTGAGAATAAGGAAACCGAGATCTAGGACAGAAACTTTTAGCTTTTTGGTAGTGGTTAAATAAGGCCCACCCATGTAAAAATATTGTACAGTTGTCAAAATAATGTACAAGTCTTTCAGGTAATAATCTTGAAAGATTGTTAAGAACTGTTAAATAAGAAAAAATACACTATAATTTGTAAAAAATAAAAAAGAAGGAAAGAATATAGAAAGTTTAGTTACCAGTGCATGTGTATTTAGTACTATATTCATAAAATTACTCTGGAAGGATTCATATTAGAGAAGTAACAGTGTGAAAGGAATTGGGTGGCAGGGACTTTGGTGAGAATTATGATAATTTCATAACTCCAAGGATGTAAAAGAAATTAAAATAACTTTTAGAAACAGTGTGATGATGCTTTTAAAACTGAGAAGAAATTATTAGGAATCTATGTTTTATGATTACTATTTATGAAAAGATATTCTTAGACATGTAAAAATGCAGATAATTAGCCACATATGTATCTATATGAAAATGCCTTGTAAATGTTATTCTAGCAAAAAAAGTATATTATATATAAAAACTTGAGATAGAAGAAACAATGGCAGTTTACTATAACCTACCTAAAAGAACTAGAATTCGCTGCTTTTAGAATTGTCTCTCAAGTTTGGTGACATGGATTTTCCTATAGTAAATGATATTTACATAAACCTACTACTGCAAGTGTGATTTTTTAAATAATTTAGAGTTAATCTAAGGGCAAAGTCAAATACAATTATAGTTACAGAATGAAATTATATAAACCTAGATTATGTAAAAACAATAACATAACAATATGAGGTGATAATAGCTGGTATAAGTGAGCCAAATTCCTTATTTTTCAAAGGGGAACATTAACAGATTATATATTATAGACTGAAAAACCAAGGAATACAGTCATGTGCTTTATTATCTAAAATAATGCTATGAAACAGCAGAAAAAAACACATTGAAAAAGGAATTTGTTCAAAGTGTTTACCTATAGGGAGAGGAACTGGGGAAGAAATTTTTAGTTTTCAATATTAAACCTTCTGTGTGGTTTAATATTTTAGCATACACAGTTATTTATTAAAATAGCATAAAAATAAAAAGGGATTGGGGAGAGGGAACAACTTACTCATGATCATACATACATGAAGTGATGGAGCTGCATTCTAACCTAGATTCATCTAAGTTGAAAGTCTGGTTCTCAAATTTGAGCATGCATCAGTAGAGCTTGTTAAAAAAAAAAAACAGCTTGCTGGGCCTCAGTCCCAGAGTTTCTGATTCAGTAGAACCAGGGTGGGCCCAAGCACTTGCATTTCTAATCAGTTTCCAGGTGATGGTGAGACTGCTGGTCCAGGAATTACACCGTGAGAACCACACACTATACCATGGCATTTTTTACTTCAACAATTTGGAAAATGAATTACTTTTAAGGTACAATGAGTTTTAACTAGTGTTTTGGCTATTGTCTTTTACTGGCTAGAAGAGGAATGTGGATTTGTGGTGGCGGGGGGGGAGGAGTCCATTTATGCCCCTACAGATACCAGAGAACAGAAGGTGCTTTGAATCAAGCTACAATTTAAGTGATTTCCCCACCAGCAATGCAAGCTCTGTCTCCAACTGTCTTCAGTTTCTGCATTGCCACTTATGAGATCTATGTAACAGCCAGTCTCGAGAGTGAGACCTGACCCAACAGACAGAGAGAAAAGGAATTATTTTAGGATTAACATGTGTTCACACAAATTCAGTGGCTGGCAAGTAGTGGTTATCATGTCACTATGGAAATCTCTTAGCAATCTTAGTAGCACAGTGAATGGTTCAGAGGAAGCCTCTATCTAAGGAGTCGAGTTGACAATTTAATTTAAATGATATAAAACCTCAGTGTTATTATCTCAGCCTTGCACAAAACAGGCAATACAAAACATCACCATCTTACAAATATGGCATTTGTCTTAGCACATATCCTTTCTGTTATGTCCCTTCATTTCTCTTTAAATAATGAGCCATTTTGGTCACTGACTTCTTGTTATGTATCACATCACCTTCCTGTGCAAAATACTACTCTTCACAGCTGCTCACATCAGAAGAGTAAATGTTTTCATCCACTGTAAAACATGCTGTAAATTACTGAATTTAGAGTCCTTGCATCTAAAAGGGGGGCATGTAAAATGTCACTGGCAGTTTAGTAAAGATTAGTGCAGCATGTTTATTCTGACTAGCACCAAAGGCTACACAAATGTTCAGATACAGAATACCAATAAATAAATTACTCTATAGGAGCAAATCACTTCAGATAGTACATTAACTTCCTTGAACCACTAGGCTACCAATTAATAACAGATTACTTGTTTGTGATTACTGGTGACCACTGCAGATAATGCCACCCTGAGATGTTTAACATTTCTAGGGAAGGATACAATAAATCATCGTCATTGTTATTTATTAGATTTATAAAATTGTCCATTCCATAGCCTTCCACATCAGGGAGCCAGTACAAAATTGTGTTCACAAATAAATTGGAATTACAAAAAGAAACTGGTGGACTTTTGTGGTCTACTAGTTAAGGTAATGCTGGCTGCTGGAACAAGAGTATAATGTGTCGAATTCTATAGAAGTTATTTCTCTAAAACCTTTAAAGAGCGGTTCCTAATCAAGAGGTAGCTGTCCTCTGTGACAGTTAATTTTATGTCAACTTGGCTGGGCCACAATACCCAGATATTTGGTCAAACACTGGTCTGAATATTGCTGTGAAAGTGTATATTAGATGAAATTAGCATTTAAATCAGTAGATATTGAGTAAAGCTGATTAACCTCCAAAATGTGGGTGGGCCTCATCTAATCAGTTGAAAACCTTAAGAGAAAACTACTGATATCCCCAAGGAAGAGGGAAATCTGCCAGAAGATTGCTTTGGATTTGAGCTGCAACATTAACTCTTCCTGAGTCTCTAGTCTGCCTGCCTACCATGCAGACTTTGGACTTGCTAGACCCCATAATTGTATGAGCCAATTCCTTAAAATCAGTTGTCTCATTCTCATTCTCTCTCTCTCCCCCTCTTGCTCTCACTCTAGCTCTCTCCCCTCCCCCAACCCTATCCCTATCCCAAACCCTATCCCTGTCACTGAATAATACATCCTACAAGGCATGATTCAGGCACCAAGGACCCTTCTGTCCTATGGCTCTGCCATCTTTAGTATGTGGCTCTCAAGGTTTCTGTGGTTGCCTCTACTATGCCTGAAGAAGGAAAAAAATCATGGAGAATTGTGTATAGGAATTATTCATAGGCTCTACTCACATTCCATTGACTAGGAGTTAGTCACATGACTACTTCTACCTACAAAGGAGACTGAAAAATGTAGTCTACTTGTATTCCTACAGAAAAAAGAGGAGATGGATTCTGTAGAGCAGCTAGCTACCATCTTTCACATGAATTTTGCCATGCCAACACTCTGAATCCCATAACCAAATCAATGTTATCTAAAGACAGGCAGGTCTTTCTCTGTCTTACTTAATTCACTTAGCATAATACCCTCTAGGTCCATCTGTGTTGTTGCAAATGGTAAGATTTCATTCTTTTTACAGCTGAGTAATATTCCATTGTATATATGTACCACACCTCCACATCTTCTGTATCCATTTCTCTATCAATGGACACTTAGTTTGCTTCCATATTTTGGCTATTTTAAATAATGCTGCATATTATTTCACTTATATGTAGAATCTAAAAAAAAAACAAACAAACAGAAACATACTCATAGATACAGAGAATGGACTGATTTTTGCCAGGTGGGAAGGAGACTGAAGGACTGGGTGAAAGAGGTGAAGGTATTGAGAAGTACAGCAGTTACAAAACAGTCATGGGGATGTAAAGTTAAGCATAGAGAATATAGTCAGTAGTGTTGTAATAACTGTGTGTGGTGTCAGGTGGGTATGTAAATGTCTAACCACTATGCTGCATACTTGAAACTACTATAATATTGATTTCAACTGGAACTGAATTTTTTAAATTTTTTAACAAAAATAAATAAAGTTAGGTAAAACTAGCAAATCTTTAAAACTCTGCTTTAGTCAACAAGTCTTTACTCTCAGAATTAGATCAGCCCCCAAAAGGGTTCTGAGGGTCATTGACCACCTGGCTAGATGTTGCTGACTTTTCTCATGCATCAAGCCCAGTCTCTTCTCCGAAGACCAAGACACATTTTTGGAAGAAAAAGGTAAGAATCCTCTAAGGCACAGACCTTTATTTTTCCTCACCATAATATTCACCACTACATCCCTGAAATCAACCACAAATCTGAGCATATGCAAATAATTTCATCCTTATTTTTGTATAAATGAATGAATGAAAAGGTTTCTTAAATTAACAAATCTTAGGATCTATGTTATACTTAGGATCCAGTAAAAATTTTTGAAATTATCTACCAATTTCCTCACTTTACAGAGAAGTAAACTATATTCTTAGAATGTATTTTATGCAAGGTCACATAACTAGCTATGAATATAGTTCAGATAAGAACTAAAGTCTCATCAACTCCCAGCCCAATGGGTATAGCATAGTAGTTCTAGGCACAATATTATAGATAATAAATCAATTTATATCCTCATATAATTATTATATAATTATATATAAATATTATAGAACTATGTGTTATGTAACCATTTAATTATTAGAAAATATCATATTTTTATGTAAACAATTATATGTGAGGATATATGGAAACATCCTCATTTATTTCTCTCTAATCCTAAATTCTTTATCACTAAACCCTTCTAGGTCTTGGCATTTCAACTATATCTGTATTCTGTTTTATATATTTTTCTTTTTTTGCAATGACTTTCTGCCGCTGCCCCACCCTGATGCCCACCTTCTCTACCTCCAGCCTTTCTTCTCGATAGGTCTGCTCATAACTCCCTATCTGTGTAATTGCTCCAGCAGAGCTAGGAAATCCAGAGAGAGGGATAATGAAAAGGGGCCAGTGATGCCTACTCAAATGTGCATCCTCAAGTGGAGGTGAACCTTGCTATGTTTTCACCTTCAGACAACCTATCTCAGTCCTATTCTGTACATCCAGTGAACTATTTTCTTAACCATCAGAGAAGAAACAAACAAACAAAAGAACCTCTTTATATGATAAGGACATATACAATTCAGGGCATTAAGAGTTCATGTGCTTCTATGCTTGTATTGTCAAAGAGTGGTGATGATAATAACAGCTACCATCTTTTCAGGGCTTACCATTGGACAGGCATCGATGAATTGCACAAACACACCACACACTCTGTTGGGATCACCCAAACAGTGTGTATTTTCCTATTGGGGATAAAGGGACCATCTCTAAGGCAGAGGATAGAACTGACCACATCAAACTGAAATCATGACCTTGGCCCAATTGATTTCATAAACACATCCTTGTGGACATTGCAGGGGTTCTCAACTGTGTACCATGGTGCCCCAGGGTACCACAGAATATTTGTACTGCTGCCATGGGAGATTTTAAGTTTTTAAGGGAAACTCTGTGACATCTGTTTGATGCCATGTTAACACTAAGCTTCAGATAGTTCAGTTTCTTTATTAGATTACTACCTTCCTCTTGATTACATCATATTTCGCTAGGCTTAGTTTTCAGCAGTTGCTTTAATAAAAAGAAAGTACTACATGAAAATCAGTGTGAAATAAGGAATGAGGGTTGCAGTTTCTAATGTGACTCCAAAGGTTAAGAAGCTATTCAGTGCCCAACAGGTGCTAAATTATTAGAATTTAAATACTTAAGTTATTTGGACATAACTACTTAATAAAGGAAACTGTTAGGTATTTGTTTTGACCTATATGCCCCATGAAAAAAATTACTCACTCAAGGGTGGTGTGAACTGAGAGAGCTAGAGAACTTCCGTGGATATCACTATTTCTGAGGATAGGCAATAAAATGTGGATGTTGTGGTACGTGCTCCTCCTGCCGCTTCCTCTGATAATTGCTTCAGCCAAGAAGCAGCAGCTCTGTGAAACCAACCTATGCATGCTCAGAAACTATTCTTTCCTAACATCCACTTATATCAGAAGGATTTATGAAGACTATCTGAGCTGATGTCTACATGCTACAAATGAACATAAATAATGAAAGTAATTAACCTCCCAGAAGTCTCAAGGATCATATTTCTGATCCAAACTGTCCACTGTAGTGCCTTACTTTCACCTTTCCAACAGTATTAAAGCAGTGTAGCATGTTCAGTGAATTTCTTAATTGGCCTTCATTCCCTTTCTGCAGAGTTTTTTTTTTTCCCCACGAGTCACACTTAATGCTTAAGGTCACAGGGCCTCATACGTTCAGATTCTTCCAGCTTCCATAATTTCAATATATTGGGCTGAATGGCCAAATATTTAAACCAATATTTGGGCAAAACTTAAAATTAGTCATCATGGGAAGAACTTCTAAAACAAAATAATTAAATCTTAAATGTTTTAAATAAAATGTAACTAGAATTCTACTTTAATTATAAAAAAAGTCATTGTCTAATATTAAATGTCTGAAATTTGGAGACAGAAATAATAACTTCTTCACCTTGTCAGTTACTGGATTGCTACTTCAGTCACTATTCTGCACATCTGTGAGATGAAACAGATATTCAGTGTGTTAGTTTGCTAGGGCTGCTGCAACAAAATTCCATAAACTGGATGACTTACACCAACAGAAATTTGTTTTCATATAGTTATGCAAGCTAGAAGTCTGAAACCAAGGGGTCAGTTAAGGCTATACTCATTCTGAAGGCTCTAGGGAAAAAGGCTTCCTTACCTGTCTCCTAGCTTCTGGTGGTTTCTGGCAATCCTTGGCATTCCTTGGCTTGTAGCCATATTGCTCCAATCTTTGCCTCTGTCTTCACATGCCATCTTCCCTCTGTGTATGTCTGTATATCTTTGTGTGACCTTCTCAAAAAGGATATCAGTTATTGGATTTAGATGCCACTCAAATCCACTATGACCTCATTTTAACTTATTACATCTGCAAAGACTCTATTTCAAATAAAGTCACATTCTGAGGTTCTGGGTAGGCATGAATTTGGAGGGGGAACACTATTCAACCCAGTACACTTAATGATTTGGCAATTCCACTGCGGGGATTATACCCTAAGAACCCTGAAACACCAATTCAGAAGAACCTATGCACCCCAATGTTCATAGCAGCACAATTTACCATAGCCAAGTGCCGGAAGCAACCTAAGTGCCCATCAGTAAATGGGTGGATCGAAAAACTATGGTAAAGGGGGAACATGTATAAAGGACACATGGACAAAATCAAAGGGGTTAGGGATCAAGGGTGGGAAGTGGGGATGACTGGAGTGGGGGGAGTGGTGGGAGGTAGTGGAGACAACTGCACTTGCACAACAATAAAAAATGTAAAAAAAAGAGAACTATGGTACATTCACACAATGGAATACTACACAGAAGAAAGAAGGAGCTCCTACCCTTCACGACAGCATGGATGGAACTGGGGAATATTATGCTAAGCAAAATAAGTCAGGTAGTCAAAGACAAATGCCATATGATCTCACCTACAAGTGGAACCTAATCAGCAAAACAAACAAGCAAGCAAGATATAACCAGAGACATTGAAATAGAGAACAGACAGTAACCAAAGCAGAGAGAGGAGGGGGGCAATGAGGGAAAGAAGAAGGGTCATCAAGGAACATGTATAAAGGGACCCGTGGACAAAGCCAAAGGGGAGTAAGATTGAGGGTGAGAGGTGGCGGTGGGTGGGGCAGGAGAAAGTGGTGGCAGGAAAATGGAGATAACTGCACTTGAACAAAAATAAAAATAAATATAAATATAAATTAAAATATGTTTCTAGGAACATTGGGGTACATAGGTTCTTTTGAATTGATGATTCAGGATTCTTAAGGTATAGTCCCAGCAGTGGGATCACTGGATTGAAAGGCAGTTCCATCTTTAGTTCTTTCAGGAAATTCCATACTGTTTTCAACAGTGCTGCATCAGTCTGCATTCCCACCAACAGTGCACTAGGGTTCCCTTTTCTACACATCCTCGCCAGCACTTGTTTGTTGATTTATTAATGATGGCCATTCTGACCAGTGTGACATTGTATCTCATTGTAGTTTTAATTTGAATCTCTCTAATGGCTGGTGATGTTAAGCATTTTTTCATGTGTTTCTGGGCCCTCTGTATGTCCTTCTTGGAGGGTTTCTTGTCTTCCTGGTGTGGAGTTGTGTGAGTTCTTTATATATTTTGGAGATCAAACCCTTGTCCGAGGTATCATTGACAAATATGTTTTCCCATATGGTTGGTTCCCTTTCCATTTTGTTGATGTTTTCTTTAGCTGTGCAGAAGCTTTTTAGGTTGATATAGTTATATTCAATTAAAGAAAGATTCCATTTTTGTTTATAATATATTTGCTTTATTTTACTGAAGGGGTAAACTTTGTAACCAAAATTATTAATAAAAAGTGGCATTCTCCATCACACAGCCCAAATGGTGGTTTGCTCCTAACTTTCAGGGGTCATGTTAATTGTTTGCAAACTATATAAAACATACTCTAAGGACAAAGCCCCAATGCAACAGAAGAATGAATTCATAAAAATGAAATTTAAATTAGTATGACTTTTTGCATTAAATAATGTAACTTCTGAGTACCTTGTCTCTTAAGTACTTTTTTCCCCTCCAAGAATGCAATTCTTAAAATTTTAAAACTGGTTAGACAATTTGGGATTCCTCTGGGATTTTTATGCCAAAGCCTCCACTGACATTTTGAGGAGTTAATGGTTATAATTACTTTGCCTGTAGCAATATCACTGCCTTTAAAATAAAAGCCTCGGGACTTTTTTCTTATGTATTAGATTACATTCTATTCTACTCAAAAGGACAGGATTTATTATATAGAAAAATGTACTAAGACTACACTGATCTTTATTCCAAAAGTCTGTTTTTCAAACATGAATCTTAAAACTATTATCACACACTTGTGGAAAAATTTATTCCTCTAATCTTCCATTTAAGAAAAATCAAAGTTTGTTTGGCTTGCCAATTTTAATTTTTATTTTCCTTTTTCAACAAGTCACTATTTTGTGCGGTACAAATTCCTTGCTCCTTTGAAAAGGGGGAGAGTAGAAATACCCCAGATCCTATTGAGATGCAACTTGGTACACTGGGTCACAGTTGACGACTATGAGCAGAAAGACCAAATGGTTCCTCACAGTGGCCAATGACATTTGTAGAGTGGCCATGCTGGCCGCTACTAAGAAAAGACACCCAAAACTGTGGTAGCTGTAGCACTTAGAGTCAAGATGCCCACATAGAACAAAGAAGCAGAACAAAGTTCCTGGAAAGGGGTAATCATAAATAAAAATGGCACATTCCAAGAGTATTTAGGTACTTGAATAAATAGAGTTGGTCTTGGGACTGGGTTGAATAAGTGGCCAACATATAAGACTATATGAAATGCTCCAAAAGGAACCAAGAAAGAGGTAGGTCAGGTATTAGATGACCATTTTAGATAGGAAGTGACACTTGTTTTAGATCCTAGAGTGAGTTGGTTAAAATGAAAAGACAAGAGCCCAGGTCTTCTCATGTCTAATCGAGTGCTCTTTCTACTATGACACACTGCCTGAAATTCTATCATTAGCATCCCTTTCCTTTAGCAATGTCTACTGGTGAAATGCAAGTATTCCTGAGAAGGATAATAACTTCAACCAGGTATTAGTTACTACAAGAAGTTATATACAGGAAGTCAACAGTTTTCTGTAAATTATTTTATCAGGTCTTTTCCCATGACAGAACTGGGGTGTGGGGCAAGCTGGCAGGGGAGCCTCGCCCCACCCATGGGAGAGTGAGAAGGAGGTGGAGGGTAGCTGGGGGAAGTTCCTGGGCAGCTCCCCAGAAAGGAAGTCTGAGCACAGAGCCAGGGACCTTCCAGGGGTAATATATGAAGAAGAGAAGTACTCTGGGAAGTCGGGGAATCCTAAATGCCCACCTACCCCCCAGAACTGGGAGCAGAAGGCACTGTAAGAATGGAAAAATACTCACAATAAACTGAGTCTTTTCCACAATTCCATCCAAGGTCAGCCCTGAGCCTCATTCTGCAGAGAACAAAGACTATGGCTAAGAGAAGATGGGAAAGAGCTAGAAATAACAGCCATAAGGGCTTCCTTCCAAGTCAGGTCGACCACAGTAGGAAACTGAGGCAGTCTGTGGTAAAAAAGGCTTTCACATCAATCAGTACAGCTGCTTCAAGACAAAGACTGGGAGCCCTACCCCAGACTAATTTCTTCCTCTCTCCAAGTATAGGTTTTATTAACCACCAATCCTATTCTCTTATTGCACCACAGTCTGCCAGCATTTTGTTTTTACACTAATGGATAGATATGTGTGGGTGTATGTGTGCACACACATATGATGGGGAGAAGAAAGTTAACATGTAAGAAATACCTAGTATGTAACAGCCACTGTGTGAGAAACATCATGTACACATCACTTCATTATAACAAGGTTCGGAGGCCAATATGCTAGAAAATATTGTTCAAATACAGAAACTGAGGCTCGGGGAGGTTAAGAAACTTTCTCCAAGTCACAGAGGTAATCATTGATAGAGGTAGGGTACATACCTAAAACTGACTCCAAAATGGATTTTCTTGTGTTGACACCATTAGGGTCCTCATTTCTCTGAGAAATTAAAGTCCCTGTTTTCCCAAGTCCCTGTTAAACATGTAGTTATATCCCAGTGGATAAAGATCTTCAAGTGACAATTTTCATCTCAGACCAGATAAGTGCCATTGTATAGTGTAAAGAGGGTTAGCATAGCAGAGAGAAAGTTGAGATTGTTACTTCTAGCTGGTTTCTAAAGCTATTTAAGCTCCCCGTGGCTCTGATAATTATCATCAGAAAAATTGAAATACCAATATTTTTGTAACAGGACATAAGTGTAAATAAAAGAGCTCTGTAAGCTGTACACTCTTGTGCAAAAAGAAAATAACATTAAAGTGAAATGAGGAAAACAACTCAAATGTCCATCAAATGGTAAATGGATAAACAAACTGTGGTACATACATACAATAAGACACTGTGAAACGATTAAAAGAAATAAACTACTGATATGTGCAACAATGTGTATGAATCTCAGATGCATTATGCTAAGTAAAAGAAGCCAGAATTCTGAAGGCTACATCCTGTAGCATTCCATTTATATGACATTCTGGAAAAAGCAAAACTGTTAGGTCAGAAAACAGATCTGTGGTGGCCAGGAATAAGACGAAGAAGAAAGTGACTACCAAAGGGAATGAGGGCATTTTCTCAAGTGATGGAAATATTCTAGATCTTGATCATAGTGCTAGTTACACAACTATATGTGTTTATCAAAATTCACAATCGTACACATAAAAAGGGGGAATTCTACCTCAATAATCCTGATTCTTTTTTTTTAAGTAAAATGAAGGTACTAGAGACTTAATTCTAACTAGTTATAAAATTATAACTCATTTTCTTTGGGGAGACATTTGCATCCCAATACACAGGATGCTTTAGTTCCTTACCAACAAATGTTTCTCTAAGTTAGAAAGCATCTTCATGATCATGAATGATTAACATGGCCTCCTGCCCAAAGATGTCTGTAGATCCTTTGCTCAGAACCATGTTCCTGGTCAGCTTCTTTTCAAAACAATCTCTTTTTGGCTTTATTTGATGCCTGGAAAGTGTTCCAAGCTGAACTGCTTTCGAAATGCAGGATGCAGCCAGCCAGCAAGTTCTTCCTGGCTTCTTGTAATATGGGAAGACCCAACCTTGTTATCTCCCAAAGAGAATATCCAAGAGCTCAGCCAGAACTACCTGACTGTAGAGTCTGGCTTGCCCTTTCTTAATGCTAAGCAGGCTGCTGCTGAATCAGAAGAAAGCCTATAGAGGCTTTTCTGTTTGAAATGGCAAAAATTTCCAGAGTAAGCATTCAACTGACATCAACAGGGTTTCCCGTCTCAAAATCAATTTGCAACATTTCAGTTTTGAAAGGTAAAGGCCAAAGGGATAAGAGCTTGGTTTTTTGACTACAGAACTATATTACCTTTCTGATATAAACTAGACTTTTCCAAAATAACACAAATTCTAATTGAGGATTTCTATTTTTGTTTTAACTTGGAAAAAACTATTTCAATTTTTTCTACATGGTTTTCAAATAGTTATTTGAAGTTAATTGAAGCTATATATTTGAAACATCCAACAATCATTCTTAAATGAAACAGTTGGCATTTTTATTAGATGGCTACTCTGTACCTTTTTTAAGTGAAGCAAGGATATGAGGCAGTTAGATCATAAAATATTTGTAAGAAAATTCCTAATCTTAAACAAACCTTTTGAGACCTCTGATTAGCAACTGTGACAATTTTGAAACTGAAGACAATAAAATCCCTTTTGTTTCCTTAATCCTTTTTTTAAAACTCTTGAAAAATCTGCTTTTGACCAATTTTCTGCATGTTAATTTCATGTGTTGAGGGAGCACTATTTCTTTCAGTGGAGAGAATTCCCTTTTATTCCTGTGGAACACGATGTCCCGTGAAATTGGCAATCTCAAAAATGTAAAGCTTCCCTCAGTCCTTTTCCAGACACACAGACAGCTTTAAGACTCAACCAAGCATTGACAGTGTTCCTACTCTGGAGGAATGACTGATTGGATGGATCAAATGTGCTTCTGAAGTGATTTCCAAATGGCTATTAAAAAAAGGGAGAGGCTAATTAAATATCATCACTGAAGAGCAGTACTTAACTTGTCAAGCTCCTATATTATACATTCTTCTCAAAGAAGCTATGTGCTCTGGAATTTTCTACAAAAGGGGGAAAATAAAAAAAGAGCATGAGTGTCCAGTGAAAAGGTGAATGTTTTCAAACTATGGAAATGAACCAAAAGGAATGCTATATGATCATTTAAAATAATCATTAGAAAGACTTCATGACTATATGGGGGACCTTCTTATAATACATGAAAGGAGATAGCAGATTGTTGGGTGGTATGAGCATTGTAATTAATATAATGAAAAATGTATGTTTGTGAGCAACTGGCATCTAATAAAATATACAGAAATTATAATATCTGTTTAAATGAGGAATATAGAAGTGAGTCATGATGTTTATTTTCTTAAATGTTGTGATTATATCTTTTTTAAATCTAAAGAATGCTTTTTATCTGCACTCTTCTTACTGGAGATAGGAATGTGAATCATGAGTTTATGTGATGCATTCTGATCACCATGAATTCAATTTAAGCTGCAGTGTTGCCTAGCAACAGAATAACTTTTTCTGAGGTGAAATTCCCCAGTAGCAGCGACCTATGAAGTATCCCATGAGGAATTTCCTACTAAGTTGAGTTCCTGGACCCAATTCCAATGTGGGAGGAAGATTCCTCCCAAAACAACAAACATTTCTCAAGACACCAGCAGGGTATGTGAGAATTCAACTCAATTATTACACTATCTATCTGAAGACAGCCTCAGATTCCACAGGTTAAGGGTTCAGTCCAACAAGACCTCACCCCCAAATACACACACACTTCAGACACCAGCTGCAAGCCCAGGCTCTCAGTGCTTCTGACCAACTAGCTACAGATTGGAGGTTCCAACAACTGCCCTCCAATTCAGAATGCCAATTGCAAGTCCAAGTTGTCACCTGTACTTCTGACCAACTGGCTGCAAATCAGAGATTCTCACACCCCTTCCTTGTGTTTGATTAATTTCCTAGAATGGCTCACAGAACTTAGAGAAATGTATTCCTCTGTGTATCACTGGTTTATTGCAAAAGGATATATGACTCAGAAGCAGCAGTTCGAAGAGAAGTATAGGGCAAGGAATATAGGAAAGGACATGCAGCTTCCATGCCCACTGTGCCACTCTCCTGGCATCTCCATGTGTTCAACCTGGAAACTCTCTGAACACTTCCTCTTGGGGTTTTTATGGAGGTATTATTACATTGACTATTGGTGGTTGATTCAAACTACAGTCCCTCCCCCTTCCTGAAGTCAGGTGTGGGATGGAAAGTTCCAATCCAATCACATAGTTGGTTTTCCTGGAGACCAGCTCCCATCCTTAGGTGCTTCCAAAAGTCACCTTATTCACAATAACAGCAAATATCTTTATCATTCTTAACATGGGAAATTTTAAGTGTGTCCAGGAGCTGTGAGCCAGGAATTGTGGACAAAGACCAAATATATGTGAAGTATATTTTGGTCCTCTGAAAGACCAAATATATATTTCTTTTAAATCACAGTATTGCTCCTACCTTAAGTGTGCCCCATACCCTTATTATCCTGTTCTCATATTCTACGACTTTGGGGAATTTCATAATATAATCATACAGGGATATTAAAAATTGGAGTGCTTCATTTTAAAATCCACATTCTTGGATGTTTTGCCTATCTGTCTAGAAAGGGAAAATGGAATAAGGGACTTTTCTAGATTCCTTCCAATCTCCAACATTCACCAAATAAGAACAAGGAACAAAAATGGTGAGAGCTTTGATTTCTAACCTTTATGGATGGTAGCATGACATAGCTCCAATCAGATGTAATGTTTCCTTTCTTTATTATTAGGAGTTTTTAGAGATGTAATTATGTAATTTACTATAAAACTCACCTTTACAAAGTGGATTTTAATATATTCAGAGTGTGTAACCATCAGCACAATCTATTTTAGAACATTTTCATTGCCTCAAAAAGAAACCCAATACCCATTAGCAGTTATTCCCTATTTCTCCCCAACTTTGTCCCCAGCTCCAAGCAACCATAAATCTACTTTCTGTCTCTATGAATTTGCCTGTTTTGGACATGTTATAAAAATGGAATAATAGAATATGTGATCTTTTGTGTCTGGATTCCTTCATTTAGCATAATGTTTTCAAGGGTCATCCATGGCATAGCATGTATTGATAAGTCATTCAACTTTATTGCCAAATAATATTCCATCATACAGATATACCACAATAAGTTTTTCCATTAATCCATTGATAGAAATTTGGATTATTTCTACTTTTTTACTATTATAAATAATGCTGCTATGAACATATGTGTGTACAAGTGTTTGTGTGTACCTGTTTCTTATCTCTTGGAAATATACCTAAGAGTGGAATTTCAGGGTCATATGGTAATTCTATTTTTAATGTTTCAAGGAAATGTCAAACTGCTCTCTAAAATGGCACAGCCATTTTACATTTCCAACAGTAGTGTATAAAGGTTCCAATTTCTCCATTTATGATAGTCATCCTAGGGGGTACAAGCTGGTATATCATTGTGGCCTTAATTTGCATTTCCTTGATGACTAATGATGTTAAACATCTTGCCTAGTACTCATACACCATTAGTTTATTTTCTTAGGAGAAACATATATTCAAATTACTTGCCCATTTTAAATTGGGTTATTTATCTTTTTACTGTTGAGTTGCTTTTTCTTTCTTTTTTCTGTGTCATACTTTGATTCTTTGTGAAGATGCACTGACATAAAGTCCTTCACAGTTACCAAAACACTCAGACCAAGACAGTTAGCACAGGCTAGGGAGGGGAACAGAGGGCAGTCACTGTACATCAGTGTCAGTGAATGGAGACACAGCGGGCCCCAAGGAATGCTCCCAGTGAACTTGCTCATATCTGTCTGGTGTCCTCACATCACCCCTGACATCAGAATCTTGCTGTTCAGCCTCCACAGAGCACAGTGCCTTCTCTTGCTCTCAAATAGCTCTGGGGGAGGGGGATATGGCCCTCCCTACTATAAAAAGACAAGAATGGCCATTGCCACACTCACCATCCCCTATCCCCAGTGGTCAGGTTCTATGCCTGTTATATTCCCCACTATTTACTCCAGACCCTGGCAAACAGTTGACAAATAAATCAATGTGAAAACCTCCTTTTTAAATTTAAGCAACTATGAATTTGGTTGCTCCTCCTTGTAAATTTCTTATATGCCCCCATTTTAACACCTATTTTCCACATACTGGTCTAAGCATTTTACAAGTAATTATAACTATTATATTTTTTCAGACTGTAAGATGCACCGGACTATAAGATGCACCTAGGTTTTAGAGGAGGAAAATAGGAAAAAAAATTTGAAGCAAAAAATGTGGTAAAATACTTAATAACATAAATAACATAATATTTCACCAATGTAAATGTACACAGACAGGTAAGCTACATTTGGACTATAAGACACACCCCCATTTTCCTCCCAAATCTGGGAGGGAGTGCATATTTTTTTTAATTACTTTATTGTTGTTCAATTACAGTTATTTGCATCCTCTCCCTCCCCTCCCCCC
>PVJI01015308.1:0-41532 GCA_004026765.1 Micronycteris hirsuta | reverse complement strand
AGATTTACTACTCTTGGTAGAATATCTCTATTGCTAATTTTATCTTAAAATAATTAATTTAAAAGAATTAGTAAGTATGTCACCTGTGAGGGGGTTTATGCCTAAAAACAGACAAGATGGGATCGCTTAGTGGATTCTGTCCCTGCAATGGTTTGGAAAAAATGCATGGGCTTTTTATCTTTTATGAGCCTCCGTCTCGTGGTATGTAATTGAACATTCCTCTCCCGTCTTCCGTCTTTGTGCAGGGCCTCTCGATAAAGATTTCCAGGAGGGCTACATTCTTAGGCAGTGGGAAGAAACAGTTCAAAGTTATTTTGGACCTCCTCAGCTCGTCTCTGTATCTGGCCACCTCTCTCTGTCTTTCAGTGTCTTTCATTCCCCCTGCTTTGCTCCTTCAAGCCTCTGCTTCCTCCCAGCTCAGCTCTATGTCATGGTAATAACGAACCAGCCAAGGCCGACTCATGCATGTCTGAGTTTTAGCTGAATCATTCGTACAATTATAAAATTATTCAAAGCAGCAGAATTAGGCTGGCCCTCTCCACTAACCCAAAGAATAAATGATCATGTTCATATTTGTCCACCTGACATACACCGTAAATTATATGAATTTTAAAGACTGTTCACTCAGCTGATCTGAGGAAGGAAAACATATTCAAAATAATGCCAATGAAAGTACTGCCCTGTGTGTGTCTTCACTGCATGGTGTGCACGGCTCTTATGGCCATGGCTTTTTCCCATGGATCCTTCTTTCACAGAAGGTCCCTGGAGCAGTCTCATTCTTACATCTTCATACGCCACATCATGTTGAAAGGTTTTATCCTTCCTCTGAACCCATTATACCTTTCCATGCTCCCAGTCCTCTGTCATAAACCTAGCTCTCCTACAAAATATTCAGTTTTCAGCCACAAAGTCAATAAATGGTTCTTAAGGGTTTGATTACATTTGTGTGCACCCCCTGCTCAGCTGAGAGTCCTGGTTCCAGTTGGGCCTCATCCCCCTTTACATGCCCCATTTTCATTGTCTTGTGACTGTGTGTTTACATGCAAAGATCCGTTTTTTCTCAGAGTTACTGCCTGCAGTCAGAGTTCAGTGCTTTTGTTCAATTCAAGCCAACCCACAGCTGCTACAAAGCCAAGTTAATGGACTTCAGAGTCACAGGCCAGGTCTTCCTAAGGTGGCAAAGCCATTCTGGTCTGTACACTGAATTGTTGCCTCCAGGTTTCTTGTATTCCCAAAGCAGGTTTCGCTGAGTAGTCACAGCAGAGTGATTATGACCTTCACTTGCTGCACTCTGCATTGAAGGAGGCGAAACTCACAGGCCAGCACCTCTGGCTCTGGCAGTAGGGTGGACTCTATGAGTTGAAAGTCCTCTGCTAAAACATCCAGAAAATGTAAAAGAAAATGAACAAACATTGGCTTACATGCCTAATGGAACCAGCAAAAAAGTTAGAAATATTGCCAAGGGACAAAAACAAAAAGGGAACTGAAAACCAGAACGGTAAAGGCATGAACCACTGCTGCCGCTGGGGTCGGGCTGGGCCTCGGTGCCCACCCAGGCCAGAGGTGGTCTTGTGCCTTTGCCTGGGAATGAGAGCCATTCCAGTGAGTCCACCCGGTGTGCTGCCCAATAGCCATGGCCAGCATATTTATTTTAAACTGCTCATGGTGCTCACAGGTAATTTCACCCAAGCCTGTGTGGATACCAGTGTTCAGGAAGAGTGAGAAGTTTGTCCTGCTGACATAGCCACTCCACCAGCTCATCAGATTCAGCTGAGGCTCCCTGTTCTGTGCTTGCTCGTCCAGCACACCCATCACTCCAGCCGTGTGAGATGTGTGCTTACTAAGGAGGAATCATTTGTGGTGGTTCCCAAACCTCATAATGCTGGTTGTACTTCGTTTTGGAATTCCATACTTTAAATATTAAGGAAACAGAGGAGTATGAAAAGAAAGAATCATTTTTATGCAACTCGAGTTCTGTGCTTTGGAAAGAATGAAAAATGGTTTATCAGTTAAGATGTGAGCAAAACAGGGAAGTCTAGAAGATTGGGCTGGGGAAGAATTTAAAAATACAGAAGGGGCATCGGTCAGTAAGTTTATAGAGAGGATGAAGAGTCCCAGTCAGTCTGGTGAGTTGCTCCGTTCCTTGTTAATAACATAGAGGAAGAATCTAAAGACACTTAAAGACACATGCAAAGCAGTCTGAGTACAGAAGCTCACAGGCACCTGCTCATGAGACACCAGGCTCCTCACACAGTCACTGTGCTGTGTCATCCCGAGGCTTAGCTGCAGAGACTGGGTGTGATGCAGAGCGCATTAGTAACCAAAATAAAAGTATTGCAACACAGTCCTGAGGCATCAGACTTTGGGCCTGGGCAGACCTCGTTTGCATCTTAAGGCTGCAATTTGTTGGTGTCCTTAGAGTAAGTCTTGAAACATCACCTGAGTTTCCTCACCTGAAAATAGGGATGATGATAATACTACTGTGCTCCCGGGGTTGTGAGAACTAAATGAGATAATGTTTGGGAAGCATGTGGCACCATTCCACATACATTAGTGCTCGAAATAATGGCTGTCAAGGGTCCGTTGTGTGGCTTTCCTAAAACTTAAACTTCTTACTTTCATATCTTTAAAACCTGTCTGGACGTCTTTCGGAACCCAGCTTCATTATTCTCTGTGAATTTGGCTCCATTAGGGAAGGGATGTGCAGGTTGCCTGTATGAGTTTACTAATAGGGCTGCGTGACAGAATGCCACAGACTAGGTGGCTCCAACAACAGAAATATTTTCTGACAATTTTGGAGGCCGGAAGTTCAAGACCAAGGTGTCAGCAGGTTTGCTTGCTTTCCTGCTTTGTGCTCACATGTTTATTTGTTTGTGTGCACAAACGTTCCTGGTGTCTCCTTGTGCATCCAAATTTCCTGCTCTTACGAGGACACGAGAAAGACTGCATTGGAGTCCACCCTAACGGTGGACCCTAGGTTTCCCCTGGTCTGAGACTGGGACCCTCGGAGCCTCGTTTTGACTCTTTAAAGGCCCCATCTTTACACAGTCTGAGGTCCTAGGCTGTGGGCTCAGCCCGTGAGTGGGGGGGGCGCACTTCAGCCTGTAACATTGCCATGAATGAACTGTTTTCCACGGCATTTGAAAAGAACCATTTCAGGAATGACCATAAGTAAAAAGTATGGTTGGAGAATTTTAAGGTGTCTTCTTCTCACCACTGAAATGCTATGACTTTGCAGAATTCTTTACATATGGTGAGTTTATGTACTGTGTGTAGAAAATATTTAAGGGGTCAAGTTTAAAGATTTATAAATTAAAATATAATATTTTAAAAATAGTTAATAGGCTACAAATATTTGTTAAACACATTATTGTTGAAAAATACCTGTCATTCATTGAGCAAGGAGTTAGGGAACATTTACATGTGTGCCATAGGTGTATATAAAATCATACTCAATATTTATTACCCCAGCACCTGTTCAGGTAATGCACCAGGCCGAAGGTTAGGGGCAAATCTAGAGAAGTCCCTGCTCTCAAGGGGTATTGACCTACTGGGAATAAATGCCAGAAGTGTCACCAAGCGAGTTGATTTAATTGCCAGTTAAATGCTCAATGGGGGCTGTGTGTCCATAAATGCCTCTGAGGCCCAGAGTTAGGATTTGGAACTTGTAGTGCTTACCTGCCATGACACTGGGAGAAAGGGAAACGGTGCAATCTGAAGAGCCGACCCAGAAGCCACTCACTGCAGCGTTCAGTACAAGTGGGAGGAGAGACTCAGGAGGGAGGACCAGGATTGCTTGGTGATGAGGAAAAGAGGCTCTGAGAATGGTCTGACCAAAAACCGTTTCCCCTGGTCTGAGACTGGGACAGCGATGTGTTCCACCTGTCACCAAGTCAGGTAGAACTTCGAGGCCGGACGCTGAGTGTGAATGGTGGCGCTGCTGTTGCAGTGACCATGAGTAGGAGAGCCGTGATTATAAAACACGGGTGTCAGGTCCCACCAGATAGTCCTGAGAGACCCTTACCGTAAGTGACATTTAAGAAAGGCTCTCAGTCCTGGCCAGCGTAGCTCAGGTGGTTGGAGTATCGTCCTGTATATCAGAAGGTTGTAGGCTTGATCCCCAGTCAGGGTACATATGGGAGGAAACCAATAGATATCTCTCTCTCTCCCTCTCTCTCTCTCTCGCTCTCTCTCTCTCAAATCAATAAATATTTTTTTTTAATTT
Organism: Micronycteris hirsuta; assembly: GCA_004026765.1. NCBI lineage: Eukaryota > Metazoa > Chordata > Mammalia > Chiroptera > Phyllostomidae > Micronycteris > Micronycteris hirsuta. Next base: position 37,307 of record PVJI01015308.1, on the reverse strand, counting down.
TTTTAAAGGAAAGCTTTTATTTACCAAAGGGAAAATACATCTTTTCCTCACTGCTTCTTCCCCGCATGTAAAGAATATTTTGCTTCCTGATAAACAGTGATAATGACAAATATGATTGAAATGTAACCTGAGAAAACTCGTTGTTTAATATGTGTCTTTATTCTTTTAGGCCTCTTTTTCGTGGAAGTTCAGATGTGGATCAACTAGGAAAAATCTTGGAGTAAGTGATAACTGTAATTTTATCAGTGTCTGTAGCATTAAAACATCGATAGTGACGTTCCTCTGACATGCATGTAATACATTTATCTCTTGTCTCTCCTACCCCAAGCCGCTGCTGCAGACAATGTTACTATTTGTGTGGTGAGTGGGGACGGGGCAGAGGTGCTGTTTTATGCGGACCCGTCAGGACGTGTGGCCTGACCGCTCTGCCCTGGAAGCTCATGCGTGGCTTGTGTGGGTCTTTGCATTGCTCCTCTTTGTTTGCTTGGCCAACCTCCTGTTCTTTAGTTCAGATGTGTCGTCTGCTTGGGTCATTTCAGATGCACCCACCATCCGAGGTGGGGGGTGTGGTGGCCTGGTAACCCAGCCTTGCCCACTGGGCTTCCTGCCCCCATTGAGTATCCTTTCGTCATCCAGGTTGGTTTTCTGTGGTTTTCCTGGATGAAGAATGGATTGCTACATAATCCGTTTTTCTTTGGAGCGCTGAAATAGGAAGTGAGAATCCTAGATTCTATGTCTGTGGCTAAATAACTATGCAATTTTGAGTAAGTCATGTAAGATACGCTAAAAAGAGCTTACACACTGCCTGGTACACAGTAAATGCCTTTAAAATGTTAGCTATTATTGTAATTCATTATTAATTGTTTAACCATTTTGTTCCTCAACTCCTTTCCCTGAGAAATGAAACTTTGTGCTTAAATTCTCTTTAAGTTCCTTTCTTGTGCTCGAATCCTTTGTTGCAGTTGTCTGTTACTTAGCTCCGTGATGATTTGCAGAGTTCCATTTGTGTCTGCATGTGTGTGTGTGTGAGGGTATGTATGCTTTCCTGTTTCCAGAATGCAAAAGGGGGCTGCTCTTCTCACAAAGCATGCAGTATGGCTTCCTTTTGGGATTTGTACCATTGCCAAGTTCCATCAGAATTGGGGTGGAGTAGGAAGAAAGTGGGAGTTATAGAACCAGAAATAGCCCTGATCATTGGTCTGTGACATTTTATAGGAATCCCAGTGATTTTTATGATATTTGCAATCTGTAAAACTGGAGCGAAGTACTCCTAAAGAAAAGAATTCCATTTTAACCCTATCTACTCAAGCACAGCTGCTTAAAACAGTTGGAATACAACTGGCACCTGATTTTGTTCTGTTGGTGACGGGAGCAGCTCCAGTAGACATCTGCACGTGTCAGTGCCCCTGCTGCGTCAGAACCAGGTGGCTTTGAGGTCTGAAACACACTGGCCAGTTTTCCTGTCTGGGGGCGGTCGGGGTCCAGGGCAACTGCCACAACTGCTGCTTCTACTGACCACTCGCTAAGATGGGTGGATTCAGGACAGAACTTGCTTCTGGGTGTCAAGTTCTTTGTCATTCCGTGATGAACTCCCACCTACTCTTGCGCATTGCTGTGAAGGGTGGACTGGGGAAGCCAGGCATGCAGCAGTGACCCTGTGCTTGCCAGGCATTGAAGGCCTTCACCTGCTTTTCCTCACTGACACCACCTGGGCGTCTGGTCCACCTCCAGCACCGGTGTCTGCAACCTCATTAGCGTTGTTGGTGCCCCTGAGTATGTGAAGCCTGTGAGGTAGGTGGGCCGGGAGGAGCCTTGGACCAACATGCTTCCAGGGGAAAGCCGGGTCCACTTTTGGCAAAGGCCCGCGACCCTAGGTTGCCAGAAGAAAGAAGCCACAAAGTTCTACATGTTTTGTGCCTTTTGATTTTACTTCTTGGTTTCTGGCATTGTTTCACTGAAATGATGTGCTGTTTCCTCTGAGGGCAGTTATTACTGTGGCGTAGAGAAAAGGGACAATGCTGCACCCTAGTGTCACTTCCAAAGAACTTGAAAAATGGTTTCCGTGCCCACCATCACTGCCATTTATAGGTTTTGTGCTCTGTCATTCTTTCCAGTACAAATGTCAGCGTTTAAGGCTTATGTTCAGCTGTCCAAATACTGAAATTTGATGCAAGCACTTTTTAATGGACCTATCAGAATTTCACCACACTCACATATGGGTTGTAAAAGTCCATACTGCATTAAAGTGATTTTTTTAAGAAAGTTATATGCACATTCTCTTAAGGGAAAGAAAAAATGTTTGTGTTTAGGAAGATTTATACTTTCAAAGAACAGAAAGGACTTTGAAAGTGAAACTGAATGCTTTTAGCCTGTGGCATTTTAGAGCATATTTAGGAGCAGAGTCATAGTTAAATAGAAATAAAATATTGGGTTTGGAATGAGTACTGGGTGCACTCCAGGCTCTGTGGCTGAACTCGCTGTGTGTGACTGTAGCAGTTCATTTCACTCCCTAACTCAGTTTCCCGGTCTCTGAAGCAGAGATTGTAAGACCTGACTTACACGTTGCAGGAGGTTATTATGGGGACCAAGGGAGGTGATAGATTTATAGACACTTTTAAAAGTTATTTATGTAAGAATAGAATAGAAATGATATTATAGAATATATTATATTATAGCATAATAGAAACATGAACATAATTATACACCACACATACCTATTGATACAGACACTGTTTTTTCCAGGGCTTTTGACATTCAGCTGCCCGTATATTGAAAACTACAAGTAAAAAGATTTTAAATTATTACTAAGAGTTGTTGTGACCAATTTCTAGGTAACTAGTGATGATATGCAAATACCTTGATAGTAAAAATGGCTAAAAAACTAAAAAATAAATGGGAGAAAAATGTGAAAGTTCTTTAATAAGCATTCGTCTTTTCTTCATCTGCCAGTCTCATTCTATCCAAACACATACAGATTTATTTCTTCTAATAATTCATAGTGAGGTTTTTTCTCTTTTTTACTCTTATTCTAGATCTTGCTATTTAACAAATTTGCATATTGCTCAAGTTGCCATTTTCTTTCGTCTGTCCCTGGGTTTGGCTTCATCTGCCTCAATGACATGGCTCTCCCAGGGGGTCCTGTGAGGTCGGGTTGTCTTTCCCCAGACAGCCAGTGATGGGCGCAGTTATGCCACGGGTGCCAGCTCCTCCCGGGCAAGGGCCAGAACCTGGGCTCTGTTCAGGAGAACAAAGCCCCGTAGAGATTCCGTTTACCACCACATCTTCCTGAAACCTGGAAGATCTTTTGGGAGAACATCTCTTTGGGGCCCCAGTCCCAGCAAGGACAGCCCAAGAAGACCCTTATTTCTACCATACTTTAAATCATTTGGTCAGTATTTGAATAGCCATAGACTCTGTTCACTAAACTGTAATTTTAGTTCAGAACTAATCAGTCTGTGTGAGACATAACTTCTTGCATCCCCTGATTTCCTTTTTAAAACCTACCACCACCTGTACATAAGCTATAAATAATATCTACATAATGTATATTATGCTGTGTAAGGCCACTGACCTATTAATATTTCCAGAGAACCTTAAGTTACACATTAATAGAACTCAAACAGTTCATATTTTAGTGTGGTAGCTATGCATTGCCTACACATTGTAGATTAATAACATTATTTTTCTCATATGATCATTTTTATAATGGGCAATGTATTGATATTAAGTTCTGTGTGTCAGGCACTTGCTGTGCTTTTATATAAATTATCGCTGATCATCATAATGACTGTAACTTATCACCATTGTTGTATAAAAAAGACAGTGAAGCTCATAGAAGTTGGGTAGTTTTTCCTGACCTGCCCATTCTGTGGCAGGTGTAGAATTTGAACCCAGTTCTGCCCATTTCCAAAGCCTGTGCTGTGTTTATATTATTTGATGCTTTGTCCACATTTCTACACTTCTGATCCCAGAATAATTTTTATTTATTTGCTCATTTTGGAATACCCTAAAATAGTTCTATACTAAAAACCTATAAATTAAATTTGATGTTAAATTATAAAATAGTGTTTTCATAACACAAGTCTAATACACCTTTTAGTTCTTTTTTTTTTTTTTTTTTGCCTGATTCTATTGGATATAATTACTGTTTGGGGAATTATTCTTTAACCAAGAGTGCAACCAAATTTATGTCTTAAGAAATCATGTTACAAGAGCACCATAAAAGCATGTAAATACTGAAGTGTTTGGTCAAAACACAAAAAGCACCCATAGGCATAAAGGAAAATGTAACAGGCCCATGTGGGTCTACTTTGAATATACAGGTCCTGCTCTGTCAGTATTTCATGGCTTATTGGTAATAAAACATCTTTCATTTCTTCATTATTTCTTACATTTATTACCTGCTTCTAGAGTAATCTCTTGTCTCTCCCCAGTGAATGGTGCCCTTCTCCTGTGAGATTACCCTCTACCCCATGATCACTATTGCAGCCAGACAGACAGAAATGAGAATCCTGCCCGTCATACACGTGAGGGGCTCCTGGGGCTCTGTGTCCCCCATGCCTGCCCCTTAGACGTCGCCTTCATCTAGAATTTGGTGGGAAAGTAGCTTCAGCACAGCAGCTAACGCTTGTGTTCACCTGTGGTTCTTTGCAGCGTAATTGGACTCCCCGGAGAGGAGGACTGGCCCAGAGATGTGGCCCTTCCCAGGCAGGCTTTTCACTCAAAATCTCCTCAACCTATTGAGAATTTTGTAGCAGATATTGATGAACAAGGCAAAGACCTACTTCTGGTAAGTTCAGGAGATGCAGAGTTGATTTGCAATGTGCTGATGAGAGACTCGTCCAGTCCACGCTGGGTGGTGGGGACCGCATCTGGTGCCACCACCTCACAAGGCACAGGCCACGATCTCTCCGCATATCTCACTTCCACACCCGTAGCAGCTGGGGCTTCTGATTCAGGAATGTCTTCAGTTTCTGTAGAAAGAGAGTCTGCACACACACTTTCCAATTCTTTAAGTTTGAACATTCATTTGAACGTAGCTTTTGAAGGCCTCTCCATTCACATAGACGTATGCTTCTAATAAGTACTAAATGTGTCATGCACACATGAAATACCTAACTGAAAATAAGGACTTCAGGGTCCTGTTTGAGACTCAAATCGTAATGCTTTGCCTTTTACATAATTCCCTGTACTCAGCAGCCAGAACAAAAGGTAGGGGAGTGTACCTACTGTGCTACTCAGTTATGAAACCCAGTGAGTAATGAGTACCGTATTTTTCAGACTACAAGATGCACTTTTCCCCCACAAATTTGGGAGGAAAATGGGGGTGCATCTTATAGTCTGAATGTAGCTTACCTGAGTTCTGTTTACACTTACATTGGTGAAATATTATATTATTACCACATTTTTTAAGATTTTATTTATTTATTTTCAGAGAGAGGAGAAGGGAGGGAGAAAGAGCAATGTATGGTTGCCTCTCACATGGCCCTCACTGGGGACCTGGCCCGCAACCCAGGCATGTGCCCCGACTGGGAATCGAACTGGGATCCTCTGGTTCCCAGCCCACACTCAATCCACTGAGCTACACCAGCCGGGCATATTTTACCACATTTTTTGCTTCAAAATTTTTTTTCCTCTTTTCCTTCTTTAAAACCTAGGTGTGTCTTATGGTCCGAAAAATCTTTCCTTTCCCACTAAAACAGCCTTTGCTCTCTGCTTCTAGACCAGGAGGAGCCAGTGCTCCCATTCTGTCAATGTATTCTGCATTTCAGATGTAGACCTAAGAGCCTGCAGGTCTTAGTAGAAATGTCACGCTTCAACTCTGTGTGAACACAGCCAATGATTGGCATGTTTGCGGAGCCATGGATTTTCCCAGTGAAACTTACAAAAATTTTTATTTATTTATTTCCAGAGATAGGGAAAGGGAGGGAGAAAGGGATTGAGAAATCTCAATGCAAGAAAGAAACATTGATTGGTTGCCTCTCCCAAGCACCTGGACCGAGAGTGAACACACAACTGAGGCATGTGCCCTGACTGGGAATCGAACCAGCGACCTTTTGCTTTGCGGAACAAAGCCCAACCAACTAAGCCACACCGGTCAGGGTCCAGTGCAGCAGAACTCCCATCTTCACTTGATGGTGGCTCATTTTCTGATGCTTAGGCAATAATTCCCTCCACCGCCAAGTAATGGATAAGGACAGCTATATTTCCTCCCCATTGTTTATTTCTAAGATACTCACTAAGGCCTACATCCTTTGAAATAAATTAATTTAGAAGGGAGAATATTCACCTGGACAAAGGCTCACAATATATACACACTTACTGACTCACCTGCTATTTAGGAAAAATTGTCCTTGGTTTCAAGTAACAGACATGTCCTTTCATTCACTTAAGAAAAGGGAGTTTGAGTCCCGGCCTGGGGGCGCAATTGCTTAGAGCACCATCCTGATACAAATGCATAAGTAGGTGGACACCTGAATCAGTGTTTCTCTCTCTCTCTCTCTCTCTCTCTCAAAAATCAATAAATAAAAAATTTAAATTAAAAAAGAAAAGGGATTTTAATGGAATGTTTCGTGTGGCCTGGAAATGGAAAGCCGTTCAGAGTGTAAATGCTCATCAGTATCTGGCCCGTGCATCAGCTGCTCTTGGCGACTCTGCACCAAATGCCTTTTCTTCACTTTGTTGCTTCTTTTCAGTTACACCGTCTGCTCCCCTGAACTCTAACTGGTCCCTTACTGTCAGAACTTCAGCTAACTCATGGATTCTTTCAGCTCTAACCCCCACTGCTAACATTTGCAGCGTCAGTATTTCCTACATCAGATCCCTAAAAGGAAGAATCCGGCTGACACACCTTACCATTTTGCCAAGCTATTGGTCCAGGTAGTTGTACTGGAAGGAGAAGGGATCATGTGGAATTAATTATAGCCACCATAGGCTTCCTTTTCAACAGGAACTTTGAATGAAAATGCTCCTCTTAGAAAAGGATTCTGGACAGACAGTCACAGGGATGAATTTTAGTGATGAAGTATTTAACTCCTTCAGCTACCAGATTATCCACAGATACTCAAAATATCTACTAGTTCCAGCATCAGCAGGAATCACCAAGAAGAACTTAAAATGTAAAGATAACAGACAATGTCATGTGCTCATTTAGGGTGGCTGCCCTAGCAGTGGTGGCTTTCAAAGTCAGACAACACACCAGTGCTACACAGGAAAAGTAGCAGTATCGATGAAAAAGGAACAGAGAAACGTACCAAAGAGAAGAGAAAGAATCAAGTTGAATAAGAAGCAGGGCCAGTGACATCAGGACTAAGGGAAATGTAAGCATAAAGCGTAATATCCATAGGCATTCAGAGAGGGCGGCCCCCAACCTCATGGCTCAGGACCCTCTGGAGCTGCCGAAGGGACGCGAGCTAGAACTGGGAAGCAGAAGGCGGGTCATGTGGTACAAGACAGACGGCTGAGCCCCCAGCAGTGTCTGTTGCCTCTACTGAAAAGCATTTGCTAACGAAGAAGAGTGAACATTCTTTTTATAAAGTTTGTTTTATTTAAGAAACAATGACATTTGAAAATTTTGCACATTAAGAGTTAATACTCATTTTTATCTGAAAAAAAAGGGTGACTTTATTTAATGCCTCATAAATGCTCTTGCATACACAATATTATAAGTAATGTACAGCAATAAGACACTTCAGGGGAAGAATTATTTTTAACAACTAAAACCTACATGTTTTTACGAGTTTTGTCTCCTTAGTCATGATTAATTTGGGAGACTGAATACTTATTCCAAATTTGATGCTCTTGCTGAAGAAAAATTTATAGAATTCCTGCTGTCTAACTGCCTTCAGAGCCTGAGGTACATTTTTTAATAACAATAAGCATTTTTTTTTCTTGCACATGGGTCTCCAGATTGGTGGAGACAGTTCCCCAGCCTGCAGGTCAAGTACAGGTCTTTTCCATGCATTATATGCTGGGGCCCAGGCCGGAGAGGCTTCACTCCATGGAGCAGGTTTATTTTTCATGGTGGAAGGAGGGTGCCCCCAGAAAGGCAAGCAGAAACACATGATGCCCCCGAAGGCCCAGGCTTGGAAGAGTTACCTTGCTACATCTGTCTACATTCCACGGGCCAAAGCAAGTTAAATGGCCAAGGCCAACTTTAGTAGAGGAAGGGATACTCCCACTGTCAAGGGAGGAAAGGGCAGGAAAGAAACGCATGCTGAAAACGGTTCGGATCCACTGTAGCATTCAAGTCTTGAGTAAGTTGTAATTCCAAATGCTCATTTTATAAGTCAGTAATTGGGGGAAGTAAATTTCTGTGCAGAAACAGTATTATTACACAAGATTTTTTAATTCTCAAGCCAGCCAGATGCTCTGTTGGCGTAGGGCAATAATAGAACTCAGCCACTCTTTCAAACAATGTTCCTATAGGACATAATATATAAGATTTCCAACTTGAGATTCTCACACATCCCACGTTTGGGTAAGGATTTCTCTTCCTCTCTACCTTCTGCCCAACTTTAAGCCATCAGTATAGTTGTGGGGACAGGGCTTCCTCCCAGATAGTCCTTTAGGGAAATGTCTCTAGACCTCCCAGAAGTCCTCTAGGAAATGTATCTTGAACACGTTCCCACATGGTTTTTCTTTCCTATGTTCTGGGGATTAAATTGGCTTCTGCTTTTCCAATGCTACTACCTAATTTTCTCCTTCTTAGAGTCTGGGAAGAGAGAACTCAGACCCAAGAATTTTGCCCCGGCTTTCCTATCCTTTGGGAATTCTGCCCTTCCTTGTAGAGCTTTTCTCAAGATTCATATTGCTCTTAGAGACAGTAGAACCATTCGACAAACAAGCTCCTTCCTCTGCTCATCCTTTCGCTCTCTGTTGTCAAAAGACACTGTGAGGAGGCTAGGCTAGCATCCGTGAACTGGTAGGGAGCTCAGGATAAGTAAGATTTTAAGGAACCCAAAAATTCTGAAATTATATGTAGAATTTTCTATTTGTACATGTTTTTTTCTAGGTCAGTAGCATTCAGCAGAACTCCCTAAGAGCAGAAACTCAGACTAAATAGGAGTGGTCTGCATAGCCATGCTAATGTTAAGTCCTTAGGTTACGTAAAAGACTCAAGTTCATAGACATGCCAGACACCCAGCTCACTTCAGTGGACCCCACATCACAAGGAAGGAAAAGCTGGTATAACTTCTCTGCTACCAGTCAAACTCCAGGGCAGTGAGCAGGTCTTACTCATCATTAATTAATGCTTGCCACCCACTAGGCACTCTGGAGGTGTTGGTGGAAGGAGAGGAGGGGGATTTGAGGAACAAGATCACCTGGGGTTGGATTGGAAATGGAGCTGAGATCAAGGCAACTTTTTGACTAATTGATTATGAATGGACAGTTTGGGAATGGAGATTGCTGCTCCACAGGTTCACCTTTTCCTCCTTCCACCTTCCACCTGCACTTGAATTGACAGCTTGGAATAGAGTTGAGTGACTTGAATTGAATCTGATGGATTCCCTATAGGGATGCTGCTAGCCCAAACGGCACCTCGATTGGAATTGGAAGGAAGGCATCCCTCCTCTGGTGGTGCGGCCCTGGGGCAGGGTACATGGCTTGCTAGTAGATCAGGATCATTAGCCGGATCTAGGTTTTAGCCCTTACTTGCCCCCTTCTTAATAGATAAAGTCTTTATTTCCTGGTTGAAATGTATTTGGTTTTTGTTGCTACCTTGTTTGATTTTGATTGGAGGAATTTGTCAGAAACTGTTTGCTGTTTTGCTTTGGAGAGCAGTTCAGTCATTACCCCTTATACCTGAACACCACTGTGCCATTCCCACTCATTGACAAACCTTGGGGAAGCATTAGAAGTTAGGGTGAAGCCTCTGACTAAAGCACTAAGTTTGCTTGCGTTAGAAAAATCACTACCTAAGTAGAGTTACGTTCATACTACAATAATAATAATAATATCTTTTAAAAGACCTGGAGTCGGTTGCAGAGAAATCCTGGGTAGTAAGAGTCCACAAGCAACCCAAAAGGGTCGCCTTTTCCTGAGGGGCAGTTTCTACATTAAGGACATACGTAAGACGAGTGCCGTCTACAGTTTATTTAGTGTCCTTTCACGTAGATATTCTTTCTCATTATAGCTACATGTAATTCATGGCAGTGAAAATGTACTGCATAACTATATGAGCATGTTTTTTAAATGGATGTGTTTATGTCAATCGGTTATTTTTTTTTCTTTATTACAGAAGTGCTTGACATTTAATCCAGCCAAAAGAATATCTGCCTACGGTGCCTTGTCTCATCCATACTTCCACGACCTGGAGAGGTGCAAGGAGAACCTGGATTCCCACCTGCCGCCCAGCCAGAACAGCTCGGAGATGAATTCAGCCTGAGCTTCCAGCCGCTACTTTGAGCTGTTGACCTGGAGAACACCGTTGGTGGCTGCTGGGCCCTGCTGCATAAGCCGGGCAGAGCCGTTGAAGATCACTGGCTGGAGACATGTCGGCTGCTGTCTCCGGGACGGCTCTGCTTCTCCACGGAAACCAACTGTTTACCATTTGAAATCAATGCAAGAATGATTGCAGCTTTATGTTCATTCGTTTGTCTGTCTGTCTGTTTGTTTCAAAACCCTGGAAAAATTCCAGAAGAGAAGCTGCTGACCAATTGTGCTGCCATTTCATTTTTCTAATCTTGAATGCTGCCAATGGAACGTGAGCAACCCAGGCACAGCTGAGTTATGATGTAATCTCTCTGCAGCTGCCAGAGCCTGATTTGGTACTTTGGAGTGAGCGTGTGTGAGTGAGTATGTGTGTGATTCCTGATCTCTTAAAAGTGTTACTTTCTGTAAACAGCAAGAATAATTGAATTTTAGAGACTCAAAGAGACCCATAAATAACAGGCATCTGTTGACTGAAGCTGATTCACCAGAATGGGCTTCTCAAATTAGAAAGTTGAGCCTATGTCCTCAGAATTTATTTTCCAGCCAAAAGTAGTAAATTTGTTAGTAGTAAAAGTTTCACTGTCTAGATGAAGTTTTATACACACAGCAAAGAGAAAAAAAATTCTAGTATCTTTTAAGAGACCTATTTTTTAAAGCACACATCCTATTTACTCTTCAAAAAGCAGAATTTACTCATTCTAAGTAAATTTTAACCTGTATATTACGCTTTATTGTTCCTTTTGAAAAAAAAATACCCAATAAGCTCTTTCTTACTTGCTATAGATTTAGGGAGTATACCTCAAGTAGATAAAATTGTCCAAAAAAATAGAGAAAGCCTTTATTTCTTGCTTTGAAATTTATTTCCTTTTTGTTGTTTTTGTTGTTCTGTTTTGTTTTGGATTTTAGCGATTTGTCAGGAACTGTTTCCTGGTTTGGTTTGGAGAGTAGTTCTCTGACTAGAGGCAGGAATGCCATTTAAGTTTTCCCCACCTATTACACTGTACTTCTTCTACAATGCACTGCCTGTCTTCAAAGCCTCCGTCTTGTCTATGCCCCGGTGCCTCGAATATATATTACTACTATTACATGGCTAATAACAAATTGCTTACGTTGTTTGCACGCTCTTTCTGTCTTTCTCTCTTCCTCTTTCTTTCTTTCTTTCAATGAACGTTTCGTAAATAGATTCAGATTATGGTTTAAGGCTGCAATCCCATAGTCCTTCCAGGATCTCTTGTGTTCTCGCTCTAAAGCCATCTTCCTACCTGGCGTTCACTGCTGTTACCTAGGCAATGAGCATAGAAGACTGATTCTTCTCTATCACCAGCAGATAGATTGCTTTAAACTGTTAACTGTGTTTTACATTTTTATGGAATATATTGTCAGTGTAGTGTCTGAGGGAATACCTTTAACTGCCTTTTTAGAAATAAACAATTACTCTGCAGGATGATCTTTCCCCCTTTCCCAGGCTTTGCTCTCTCCGGTGCCTCACGCACACTCCCGCTCTCTGCAGAGCCAGCCTGACCCGGGCACTGTGAACAGCTTTACTTCTTCTATTGCCGGTTTCTCTGTAGCGCTTTGCATTCCATACCGTTTCTGCCTTCCTTATGTGTGATTAGTGCTCTTTTGGCTCTGATAACCACAAGACACAGAGATTAAGTATGTTTAGGGAATTTCAGCTAGCTTTGCCTTGTGACTCATATTTTGAGTTCATGCAACAGTTAGACCATGTTTAGGGTTAGGGCTTTCAAAGAATGGACATTGCTTCACTCAGAAGAAAATGTTCCAGCTGATGTTTATGCATAGTCAAGCCTTACTGAATTCTTCACAGCTTAATATTGTATACGACTTTCTTGAATAGGAGAAAAATTAGGAGAGTTTTCTCCTTGAGAGCTTCTTGGGTCAGGAACCATTCATTTTTAATACATACATTGTTTAACATGGCTCTAATTCAGTAACTTGAAGAGCAGGAAGATTTGGGTAAAGCAAGATACGGACGAGAAGACAGGCCATAAGAATGTTTTATAGTTTCTTTATTGTGACAACATCATGTTTTGTCATCGCTGTAAATGCTTGAGATATAATGAATCCAGAGCATGTAGGGCAAGGTGTACTTGCAGTCTGCCCTGGAAACAGGAGTTCTGCCTTTCCTTTGGGGGCAAAATACAAAGACATTTTTTGCGGACCCCTAGAAATTGAATTTTAAAACTTGCTGCACTGATTCATCATGAGCTTTTCGATTAGTATCCATGGTTAGAATGAACCTAACTTGAGTTTTTGCTTTTGCAAAAGTTTTAAGTTTGCTTGAGAAAAATGCAGCTGTCTCTTAAACTGGAATTTTTTCAGCATTCTTTAGAATTTTAAACATAAGAGCTCAACTTTATTTCTAGCACATGCTTTGGGTTCATTTTTTTGTAGTGTTTATAAGGAAAACTTAAAGCACAAACATTTTGTGCTTTTAGATACTTGGCTAATTATCCCCTGGGAGGCGGAATGAGAGGGCATCTCAGCCTCTCTGAACTTGTTAGGAGTCTGTCCCCAGCTCTTCCATGGTTGTGGCTTATGACACTTAAGTGATTCCTCTCTTGTTTTATGTCATTTACATGAGGCTCAACACTTCTGAAATCTAGAGCCCACACAAGCACACTTGTTATTAGGACTCTTTGAAGCATACAGTATACAGAGTTACTGGACACAGCTTATTCTGTGACATATGATTTCAAACATCTTTGCCAAAAAGCTAGATAGGTGGTTAGCTAAAAAGCTCAGACTACCCCAGAGTTACACAGAAGTAGCTTACAGCAGTAAAAATACGGTGACAGATTTGAAAACACATTAGAATTTCTTTGTAGCACCAGTCCAAGAATGGGCATGATAGCTCCCCTGTGATGGTCCTTCCCCGCAGCGCAGGCATCATGGGGACTGTTGTGTGGGGTGAAGCTGTAAAAACCTACGTTTAAAAAGAGTAAAGGAGAAACCTGCCCATTTAGGCATCATAGCAATTGTGTGGCAAAGGGTAATGAAGACCTAACCTTATAACCTTAGAAACACAATTTCTAAGAGTCTATGAGAGTCCAGTGGGTTGGAGCCACCGACTTCATCTCTCTTTTGAAGCGGAGGGAAACTTAGCAGAGAACCTGTGTTGGAAGAAAGCTCTGGGCTGTTCAGCCCCCTGTACTCCTGATTTTTTCCTCAGGAAACACTGTAAATGACAGACTTTTCATTTAGCCCCAGGTGACTTACTAAAAATAGTTCAAAACATTCACCTAAGAGTAGAACCTTGACCTTTTAGTTTAAGTAAAAAGGAAAATTTCAGAATGCATACGATGTTAATATCTTAAAGAAAACTCGCACGTTATAATAGAGTGACTATAGTTTGACTCCTGGGTGTGGTACTACTGTCCATAATGATGAGAAAAAATCTAAATTGTACCAAACATTTTGAATCTTAAATTATGTATTTAAGTTAAGCTTTTAACTAACTATAGCTGCTTCTCTTAAAAGTAGTGCTTGTAAAAGTCAGTAATGGTTTCCATTCTGGAAACTAAATCATATAAGCTTCCTAATATCATAAACATTAAAATTCTTCTCTCCAAAGAATTTCTTTTAAGTGACAGCTTGACTATTTTTATGATAAGCACATGAGAGTGTCCCACATTTCCCAAAAGCAGGCTTTTGTTGCATACTTGGGTCTAAAACAGCATAATGTTAAAAGTTATAAGCCCCTATAATTACTTAATTGTGTTAGTATAGAGACTGGAATATTTACTTCAGAAAGAAAATATTGAAATATTATAAATTCTTAAATATTGATAGAATTCAAATGAATGCATGCTTTACATTGTGACACATAAAAATAATGTAGTTGATGAAAATGAAGATGTTACATGATTTCTAAATCTTTGAAAATCATAAAACAGCAAGCAGTCGATAGAGGAAATTCTAGAGAAAATGAAGGTATTCAGAGACAGATATTTGAAGGTTAAATATATTCAGGAGGATATATATTTTACTAACACATTGTAAGAATTTATATTGAAGTCATCTGGCAACTATGAACTCGATACATTCAAAAGTAAATCTGATGGAGAAGCCATTACATGCAATTACCATTCCAGAATTTGAGCTGAGCAAACTGAACCATCTGTATTCCTTTCTCCTTCCATGGACAGAAGCAGCCATGTGAAGCTACACGTGTTATGCAAGTTTAAGAATGTTCCCTTTTTTGGAAAAGTAAATTTTATAAAAGCATGTGTTTCCTTTGCCACCAATATTTTTGAAAAAATTGAAACCCAAACCATTGGTCATGAGCACGGCATTCAGTACGCTCAGATACGCAGCTGCACGTCACTTCTCCGTGGGGGAGAGCTTCCTGGGGCCACCCCAAACCCAGCAAGACCTGTCAGGTCCTCAGATCATTGGTGGTGTTGTTTCCCTCGGAAGCACGAGAAAATAATTTCTTATCAATGTAGTTTTCAACCTAGTTTTGTTAGATACTTTATATCTCAAGCATTTCTAATGTACTTTTACAGGAAATAAATCAAAAAATATTCTTTTGGCCTTTTTTTCTTTTCTAACCTTTGTAAAATAAGGAGAGTTCTATTTTAAATCTTTTTTCTTGGTTAGTTTTTTTTCTTAATGAAGTACAAATGAGCTTTTCAAAATGATTTCTATTTCTCAGCAATCCCAGGGAGTTAATTCAGATAAGTGAATGGACTTCCATCATCATGCTTGTTTCCTTTATACTGGTGCTCTGGCCTTCAGGAAGAAAACAAGAGCCACCTAAAAATAAATACAAACTTTTTTCAAGTATCTACTTAAATTCTATTACAACAATGGGAAGTTAATAGGGTAGGAAAAAGAGGTGCAAAGACATATTTTAAAATTCACACTGTTCTAAGAGATGAGCTTTCTTGTTTTATTCCAGTATGTTCCACAAGGTGGCACTTTCATGGGGCGGGGGTGGGTTCTGAGCAGGGCTAGTGAGGTATTTCTGAACGCTTCATTCTGACTTTATTTTTCTGCACATACTTCAGTCTTGCCTAGCACTTGTGTTTTTAGGCTAATAGTCTTCATGCTATTCTGTAACTTAGATATCTTAGTTAGCCAGGTTCTGAAGGATTGTCTGTAACTGTTCTTAGAGATAGGTAATACACTCATTTTGATCATTTAAGTGTGCAAAGAAAGCCTAGGCATTCATTTATTTAAGAAACATTTTTTGAGGTTCCTAATCACCTCACTTTTCTAGGTGCAGAAGTTTCAAAGATGGACAGGCTTATTACTAAAACGGCATCACTTAGTTTTGCTAGGAGGGTAAAACTCCGCCAGTGTCCCTGTCCCCTCAACCCAAGTACCAAACCCTCATCTGCTGCTTTCACATCCCTACCTTCCTGACCATGGGGGCCTTCTGACATGGATTACATTTTTAATCCCAATTTAAAATTCAGATGAGCAAAATAAGTAATATCTGTTATTAAATAGCAAAGCAATTTTTTCTAAAGAATTGGCTCTGCTGAAACACAGCCCTGAAATATGTATTTGTATCATCACAAGTGTACTTCCACAAGAAACTACGATTTTTTTTTAAGTTTGGCTAAACAAAATAGGAGTATATCTACACAAGTCTAATTTCTCCATTCATGAAGTTTTGGCAACTTTATTGTAGATAGAGATATCCATATCCTCGGGTTTTCATTCACAGGTCTGCTCAGAGACCCAATAACCCCCTGATTTTGTTCATTTTAGAAGTCACTTTCCTCAGGAGTGTCACTAAAATTTAGGAGGAAGGAAATGACAGTATTTTTAGAGTTTCCTTAATACAGCACAACAGAAGGCAGTTTATTCTTAAGGAGTGACGGAAACTCAATAGTGCCTGGTTAACTTTTCTCAAGAGTAGCCAGCAAGCAAGTCTCAGTGATTCATACTGAGTCACAAAGCACCACGCACATAGGGCTGTCAAAGACAGCGTCGGCCTCATCCCTCTGCTTAAATTCCCTCTGAAGTGGGTTACAGTTTAAGACTGAATTGAAACCACGATTCTGTTATTAGTTGGGCCAGTCCGAATTCCATTTTCTCCAGTTAAAACTCCACTCCTGCCCGAAAACCTCCCGGTGCTTGCACCGTCGCCCCGCCCCTTTGGCAGTGGAGTGGCGGGGGGGCGGGGCTGGCTGGGACCCGCCGGCCGCTCACCTGTTAGTGCTGAAACGTGTCCGACCCGGTGGGGAACTCACCGAGGTCCACGTGCCCTGCTGCTGTCTCTGAGGCATCTGTTCAGCAATCTGAGGACGGAAAGCGTCCCTAGAAGCAAACGGGTGTCTTCTGTGCATAAATGAGTACAACACAATTCGAAAGTTCAGGTGACTGAGAGATGCTGCTCTGTGTGAGGCCATCAGGCATCTCTCAAGCTCTAAGCTCAGTTTTGTTTTGTTTAGATATGTATAATTACAGGGAAGATTTTTTTTATTTTTTTATTTTCTGTCATGCTACATATAGGATGGCAAAAGATATGCCTGGAAAAGTTGTGTTTTGAAATTTTGTTTTCTGCTTCATCCTCAGTCAGCAAAAGCTCCTAAGTCTCCTAATTTTTTCTTTTTTCTTTGTCAAGCAATTAAAGGTATGTAAGCAAATTATCTCATGTAGCAGAGGATTTTCCTGTTTAGAAGAACTTTTGTGTGAATTTTTTCTTTAAGCAAATAATCAACCCTTCTCTATTTTAGGAGTTTGGATTGTCAAATGTAGGTTTGTTTAAAGGGGCACATAACTACATGTTACTCCAAGAACTATGACTGTAGCACTAATCAGCATGTAGAGAGACACACAGTTATTTAATTTCTAACTATCTGTGGTTTCTAGCCAAAATCTATTCATGTACTTAGGTTACAGTCCTAAAGATACCCTTTATACTCTCACTTGAAAGTTTCTAATTTTAAGGTTTTTGAAATGCAATAATATGTATTACCTAGCAATAGTTCTGTACTCACCAGCAACTCTGTGTTTGACCTTGAAGTCTCTGAATAATGAAAATAGATACCAGCGATAATTCATTTGTTGAACACCCCTCCCAAGCACATTATATATCTTCTCATTTTGGTCCTGTGTTTGCAACAATTTATACATGACTATTATAATTCCTCACTTACTTTGCAGTCATTTATTTTGCTATAATAAGTAATACATTATTACATAGAATGAATAGCATCAGCTACTCCTAGGATCAGCACTTAACAAGTTGGGGAATATCTATTTCAAGTTTTTCTACCTTTGCATAAATTATTTCTATTATTATTCATTTATATTATTTATTTCTGCATCACACTAGTCCTGTGAAAGTGCATCTGAGGCAACTGCGTTAGGCTATCCGTTTAACGTTCATTATCACAGGCTTGACAGAGTTAAGGAAATAAAAATTAAACTAAACCCCCAAATAAGCTACATGCATTTTAACATGATAGTAGAACTTCAGTCTATAGATATAGTATTTTTGTGTCTAGGTGTTTTAATTATCAATATATAAAGGAGTTAAAGCACAGGGCTTTGTAGTTTTGTCAGGTATGCATATAATATAGTGAGAAAATGCAACAAGATAAAAACTATAGATAGAAAAGCATCAGATACTGCCTGACTTTAGGTACTCTGCCAGGGGGCCGTCAGCGTAGATGCCCGGGCAGTGCCCCTTGTCTGGCCTCGAGAAGAAGCTTCCCCCATGTGACCTAGAGCCCTCGTAGGTGGTGTGTGCAGGAGTGGGAACAGGTAGTACTGTTGAAAGGAGAGCAGTAGGAGTTTTCTGCAGAAACGGAACTGTCAGCTTGTGCCTTGAAGCTTCCAGAACGTGTTAGATGGAGAAATCCGAGTCTCCGTGCTTCACACAACTTGGTTTTGTACAGAACTTGGTTTTGTACAGAAGCAATCCAGTCTGATAATAAAAGCAAGGACTGAGTGTGCAATAGTCAACAGTGGGATTTTAACAACCAGCACTTCCCCACGACCTCGAAAGCCTGTTGCATTTCTAGTATTTTAGGTTTTGATCTGAAGGTTAAATGGCAAGTGTTTGGTCTAGAAGAGCAGTATGTGTTAAGAAAAGCACAATATCGGTTCCCGTAGAGTGCAGGTCAGACCTAGAGGGTCTCGCAGGATCATCCTTTCTGAGATGTGTAGAATGTAGTAGTGTTTGTGCATTCCGATAGGGCCTAGTTAAAACTTTCTTCTAGGTTTCAGCAAGGATGTCACACCCAGTGAGCTTTTCTTTGTTGATTTATAATAGAAGATGTTGTCAAAGTAGGGGCGAAATCTGAATTTGGACTTTTGATTCGTTGGTTTCTGTGTTTGAAGTCACAGTTCTGGAGATGCAGAGATTGAGTGTGTGCATGTCAGATACTAATCTAGACTGTGAACCAGCCCCCAGGATAACCGATACTCACCCGCCCCCAGCGTCTCTGCCTCCCTCCCCCTGAGGTGCTCCCTGCCCCCATCCGGGCCAGTTCCTGTGGTGCTCTCTATCCTCCTCTGCTGCTCTTTGGGCATCAGGAACATGATGAGAGATTTTTTCGGCATCACTAGCATGCTCAGGCTTGGCTACCATCTATACTTGACCTTGGGCTGGCCACGGTCATCAAGAGAAGGTCCCTGGTGCTAGGCAACAGAGTGTGCTCACAACACCAATCACAAATGCCCTCTAGCATCTTTGTATATATCTTGATTTTTAAACCAAGTCATTCTACGGAGCATTCAGTTTGGGTTGTGGTACAAAGAGAAAAACTAACCAAGAATACAAACCACATTTCAGGCTGCTGTTTTCTGTCCATTTACAGGCTATACTTTTACTGAATTTCTTCATACTTGAAACTCATTCCGCTATTTTAATGTCAGGGTACAGACTCATAAGGGTGCATGTTCCTTAAAGGTGCAAAATTACTCGCATTCCGTTTGCTCATATTGCTCCAGATGCTCTGTTTTGGTGCTCTGGGTTCAACAGGTCAAAGAAGCAGTGTGGAAATTTACTGCCTGAAACAGTCTTACAAGAATGTTGGCAGATGGCTTGATGTTAGATTTGACTTCTGCTTCTCTCTGTACATAAGACTGAGAGTTACCACACTGGCCTGGCAGGTTCACCTGGGTATCCTTCCTCACAGGTGCATAAACCCTGTGCTATCCCAAAGTGGGGGTGCAGCACAACTCTTTGAAGGCAGGGAATCTGCCCACGTATCAGGGTCATTTAGCCCTCAGAGAAAAATGGCCTTGGGCGTAGACAGGAGCAGAATGGGCAGGACGTCTCACTCTTGTCCCCATCCCTCCTTTCCACATGGAAAACCTTCCTGAGGCAAAAAAAAAAGAAAAAATTAAAAAGCTTATCTGTAGAGTTAGCCTCTCCGTGGCCCCCTGAGCTGAATGATCTCGCTTCCTCCCCTATAGGTAGATGAAAATTCAGGTCAATTAATCTAGACTCTTCCCACTTGAAAAAGAAAATAAAAAAGGAGGTGTTTGTGTAGTGTGAAATATGTAAGGCGCCGACCACCAAAACTTACATTAAATGTCCCACCACTAGCCATCTGTTTTTGAACGTAGCTCAAAGAAAGGGTGCTCTATGACCCTGGGTTTCTGAGGTCAGAGGTTGCCATTCTAGCGTGCGCCTTACTCCAAGATGTACTCGGAAGAGAGAACTGCCAATAGTGACGGCCGCGGTGGCAACGGTAACATGTCAGAAAATTCAGAGGGTTACAGATCAATAATCCTTTGGAAACTGGATGTCTTACTGGGTGCTAGAATGCAAATTTAGGTATTTATTGTCAGGTAATCGAAATTTATTGTTTTTTTTTTATTAAGAATTGGTGTTAAAATGTCACTGTCCGGTTCATTGTTTTCACATATACACAAGCTAAACCGAAGCAAAAAGAAATAATCATTTGTATATTTGTCATGCTTTTTTTGTATCTCTTACAATAAGAATATTGGTAGCAAATAAAAATAATAAAACCAGCACTTAACCGCTTTCTTGAGATGAATTACTATCCTAGCTATTTTTCTTGTTACTATAATGGTAAAGAGATATAATTGCTGTGAGTAAAGCAACATATAATAAAATAAGTTTTAGCAGAATAAGTTTTAAATGTTTAAGAGACTCCTTTTCAGGCTTCGAATGTTTTTAAAAAGTAAATAGCAGCTCACTGAATTTAGAACTTCAGTAACAGATACTTAATAAGCTTTTCTGAGTTGACTGCACTAAACACAGAAGACCCAAGAACAAGGAAGGCGTGGGCAGTCCTTTCGGAAGGTTACAGACTGAGTCTGTGAGAAAGGTTTGTGTAACCAGTTGCTGGTACCTGGAGATGAGCAAGGAGATCACATCAGAAGTGATGCTTGAGTGGATTCAAAAGCAAAGTCAGTGTTTGCCAGTCATACAAAGAAAAATATGCTGTGTGTGCAGAGGCATGCAGGTCTGAAAGAGCGGGCAGGAAGATTGGAGAGGCCACACCCAGAGCAGTAGCTTTCAGACATCGGGATCATAACCTATAGGAACAAAACATAAACATCATCTAACAGCATGACCTGGTACCTCGACACACGTTGACACACGTGTACATATATCAGAAACTTGTATTTCACAAAATGGTCTGTGTGTCCCACACATGTCCTCTTTTCTATTTGATTATCCTCCGCAATGAAAACACTAGTGGCCACCCACCAAACTGACTTCACAATCTCATCGATAGGCCATGACTTCATGTTTGAAACAACTCGTCAAAGAGGTGGGGGAGTTACAAGGGAGTCGGGAAGTGATGTCACAAGAGGCTTGATATGCCACATGAACGAGTTTGGAACTACTGAAGGGTTGTAAGACGGAGATCATTTCTGTTAATGTTGGCCGATTTTTGTTCGGTCACTTAACCTGCTAGATGCAGAGTGGCCGGCCAACAGTTCCTGAGGTACTACACAACAACAGAAAGCGGGGCCATGGTAGCCGTCTGATACATATGTTCCCCTCTTTGTGTGCAATATCAAGGGTTTCTAAATTAGTCCACCAGAAGCCCCTGGGAATTCTCTCATTAAGACTTACCTCAGCCCTGGCTGGTGTAGCTCAGTGGATTGAGCGTGGGCTGGGAACCAGAGGGTCCTGGTTCGATTCCCAGTCAGGGCACATGCCTGGGTTGCGGGCCAGGTCCCCATGAGGGCCATGTGAGAGGCAACCATACATTGCTGTTTCTCTCCCTCTCTCCCTCCCTTCCCCTCTCTCTAAAAAATAAATATAAATAAAATCTTTTTAAAAAAAAAGTTATAAATAAATAAATTAATTTTTAAAAAAAAGACTTACCTCAATTATCTTGAATAGGCCCTAAACTACACCTAAATTTTAAAAACTACATGAAATTATTTAGGAGGGATAATGCAGAAAGTCAATATATTGATTTTTTTATTATTGATTTTTTTAAGAGAGGTGAAATGAAAGACATCAATTTGTTGTTCCACTGATTTGTGCATTCATTGATTGATTTTTTTATGTTGCCTGACCAGGGATCAAACCCACAACATTGGCATATCAGAAGGACACTCTAACCAACTGAACAACCCAGCCAGGTCAAGAATTTTATCTTTATTATGAAATTTAAAGTTTGTAATCTATTAAGGAGTCAAGCATAGTTATACATATTTGCAACCCATGGGCATCTGCAGCCAGATTTGACTGGACCACTTTCTTCAAAGCAGTGCATGAAAAGATCCTCCAGTTAGTTGTCTCCAGGTATCTCTGCTCTGCCTACATAGAACCTCATCCCATTAGCAGCCTTTGCCGCTGACTTTATCCTTTGCAATGTCAGCCCAGTTTACCCTTCCTCATTCTCTAGGGAAGAACTCCTCACTGTGGATGGGTTCCAGGAGGCCCTATTTTCTGCAAATGCCACTGTCCTGGACATAGCAGATGGAGCAACCAGAGCATCCCACGGGATGTGGCACCAAGAGACTATTAGTCTCTTACACATCTGGAACTGCTGCCTGTAAATTCAGGTCTGAAGGTGGCCACATTTCTCCTCATGTACGGAGGATCATGGGTAGCCAATCTGTGGAAAGAAGGAAATGTGCAGAGATTGGATCCAGACACCTTCTGGTTCCTGTTCCCTGGGCTCTGAAACTCTCCATATCCTTATAATGAAGTCTGCCTCTGGCTTTTTTTTTTTCCTTTCAATGTATGTAGCTCAAGTAAATTTCTATTAATTGCAGGAAAAATCCTAATACAGCTGCGTCCTCCTTTCTGTCAACACTGCAGCTTGGGGCCCCTGCTCTGCATTGTAACTTCAAAGTAGTGAAAAGCTAAGTCAGAGCCCTGACTGGTGTGTCGCAGTGAGTTGGGCATCTTCCTGCAAACTGAAAGGTCACAGGTTCAACTTCCAGCCAGGGCAAATGCCTGGATTGCAGGCCTTTGGGAGAGGCAACCAATCAATGTTTCTCTCCCTCTCTTTCTCCCTCCCTTACCCTTTTTCTAAAAATAAATAAATAAAATCTTTTTTAAAAAAAGTTATGCCAGAGAACTATGTCCTTATTCAAGTGTAGATAAGAAGAAATACAGTACAGCCTGCACTTTTCAAATTGCGGTTCCCAGAAACCTGGAGTATACAGGGGGAATACAAAACTAGATAAACAAGGTGCCTTCCTCAAGTGTCAATTTTACTTGAAAGAGAATAAAGTTCCTTATTAAAGAAAGATGCTATTTTTAAAATACATTAAAAAACATGGAATAGAATGTAAAATTCAAATTTTTAAGATAATATAGCTGACTTCAAAGGCATTTTATGGCTTTAATAACTGCATAGGGACTATACAACCAGATCCTCCCTTGATACAATTCAGTCTCCTGTGGAAAATTTTGAGCACTGTATCAACCAAGAGGAGACATCCGCACTTGGAATGGGGCCCGTTGTTCTGAATGCTGTCCCTCCTGTGGTCTCCAGGATTCCTCATTGGAAAATGACATCTATTCTGACAGTGTATTCGGAAAGCTGCTAAGGAAAATCAATGTACTCATATTCACTGAGCACCTATTCCTGGCCTCAGTTCTCAAAGAGCACCTGATAGGCAGAAGTGTCAAGAGGCATTGCTTCAACGGTGATGACTGATGGTAATAGACCCTTGTTGGATTTAATTGCTGTACAGTTATTTAATTATGGATGCAGAAAAAATGGCACTCTCAAGATGAGAAGGGAGACAATTAACAGTCAGTGAACCTCCAAGTGCCAGGCATTCTGGAACATTCCATACAAACTACATCTTATTTCATCAAGTCATTCTTTTTATCTCCAGGTGAGACGTAAATGATGGGGTCAGCTCCAAACAGTTCTGGGATAAGATTGCATGTAACACCTAAGAAAGAAATACAGTTGCATGCTGTACCAAGCCTAGAGGTTCCTGAAGCAGAGAAAAAGTTCAGTTTGTGTTGACCAAATGAGTGAATGAGTTTCCAGTGACCAATTTATATTTAGCTGTCATTATAAAAGGATTACATGCGAAGAATACAAAAACTATAATGAAAAATTATTACTTGAAATTCCACCATGTAGATAAAAATCACTGCTAACATTTTGATAAGTTTTAATACCTAGCTTTACATAGATACATGCAAGATATATGAGTATAATTTTACCGTTGGTGATAGGCTGTCCACCTATGTTGCCCGTTCAGTAAGTTATGCTTTGAGGATTACTTGTTACTTTACATAGAGGGCTATCGTATAAATGTATTACAATTTACGTAGCCAATCCTCTTCAGTAGGTATCTCTCCCCACCCTACTCCCAATTCTCACTATATGAAACAGTGCTTCCGGGAGCAGTACCGTGCATGCATCTATTTGCATGTGTCGGCAGTTTGATAGAAGCCATCTAGTCACTGGAAACTTGCTCACTCAACCACCAGTCAAAGAATGCCTGGGGCCAGAGAGAGCCAAAAGAAACAAGGAGAAATTCTTTCCTAGAGACTTCAAGGGGTTCCTGGCTGTGCTGACACCTTGATCTTGGACTTCTAGCCTCCAGAACTGTAAGAAAGTAAATTTCTGTTGCTTACGCCACCCAGTGTGTGGCAGCCCTAGCAAAATAATACAGTAATTGAATGGGGAAAGGAGATTCGTTCCAACAAATGGTTCTGGGAAACTGGATATCAGTTGGGGGAAAAACGAACCTTGATCCTTATCTCACATCATAAGAAGAAAACTAAGAGGAAATCTTTGTGACTTCAAGTTAGGCAAAAATTTCTTGGAGAAGACACAAATAGAAAATATTGGTAAATGGTACTTCATCAAAATTTAAAATTTTGGCTCTTTGAAAGACATTCTTAAGAAAATAAAAAGACAAACCACAGATTGGGAGAAAAAGATTGCAAAATATACTCTGGCAAAAGATTGGTATTCAGACAAATAATCAGTCCATTTTTTAAAATGAGAAGAAGATTTGAAATGAAACTTCACCAAAGAAGATAAATAAAAGAAAACAAGAACCTGAAAGCATGAACAACAGCACTAGTCATTAAGGAAAAGCAAATGGAAACCACAAGGAGATATCACGACACACCTACCAGAAGGACTAAAATTGCTTTTTTTTTTAAATACAGTGCTTTTTATTTTTTTTTAATTTTTTTAAAGATTTTATTTATTTATTTTAGAGAGAGGGAAAGGGAGGGAGACAGAGAGGGAGAGAAACAGCAATGTATGGTTGCCTCTCACATGGCCCTCACTGGGGACCTGGCCTGCAACCCAGGCATGTGCCCTGACAGGGAATCGAACTGGGACCCTCTGGTTCCCAGCCCACGCTCAATCCACTGAGCTACACCAGTCAGGGCAGGACTAAAATTCTTAAATTGACAACACCAAGTACTGCGAAACATGTGGAACTGAAACTCTCCCCACTGATCTCAGTTGTGCAAAATGACACAGCCGCTTTGCAAAGAATTGGGGAGTTAGAGTTAAACATATACTTATAATTCAATTCAATGTATCTATAATTTAATGTATTTAAAATTCAATGTAAGTATATTCTAGCTATTTAACTTGAAAGAAATGGTAACATGTACATAGGAACCCATATTATTCATAAAGCTACTGTGGAAAAAAACTGGAAGCAATGCAAGTATCCATCAAAAGGTCAATGAATAAGCACGTGGTTGTGTGTAAATACGATGGAATACACTGAGCAATAAAAGGGAACAACTGTTGATTTACACAATGTGGGCGAATCTCAAAAGTATCGTGAGTAAAACAAGTCAGACACAAAAAGCTATCTTCTATCCGAGTCCATTTATATGAAAGTCTAGAAAACTCAAAACCATAGTGACAAAAAACAGATCAGTGGTTTCCAGGGACTAGAACACAAGGAAGGGGGATAACTTCAAAGAGGCAAAAGGGAATTTTTTAGAAAATGGAAAATGTTCTATATCTTGATTTTAGTGATGGTTACATGACTGGATACATTTGTCAAAACTCATCAAACTATACATTATAAACTGGTAAATTTTATCGTATAGGTAAACTACACTTCCGTAGTGCTGTGGATTTTTTTTTTTAACTAAGAGCTTTCTCTTCCAATGCTAACAAAAGCCAACCTGAAATAATTGGCCAAAAAGTTTTATGGCTTGTGAGTCACCTCAGTAGAGACACAACAAGGGGAGAATGTCAGTGAAACCATTGCACATTGATTCAGTTGAATCTCTCCTGAATATCAGGAATTTTCCTTTCTGAGTCATTTTACGTGGTAACTTCCACTGCCTTCGTCCATTAATAGTACTGAACCAGGGGTTTATTACAGTGAATCACTACTTGGTTTTCATAATTCAAATTCTGTTCTTAACAAATCCTCGCTGTGGCTTCTGCCGTGAGAGATATACCTGTTAAGAGCACCAGCTAATCATGTTTACTTGTCACTGTTTTCTCTCTATGTAGGCAAAATTGCATCCAGAAGTTACATGTTGAGTGTGGAGTCAGAGAAAGGGGAGTTGATTAGCTGAGCAATCTTTCACAAAATAAAATAAGTCAGAAAAGAAGGGGGTGCAGTGAAAAATAAAAATTCCAATGCCCAACCCCCTCAGCCCACTAGTACTGTGATGAAGTAACCAACACTGAGGTTTTATTGTGTAAACTTTTCAGAAAAGTTTCTGGACATATCCAAGCATATATATGTAATAATTTGAACCACGTGAAATTGCTATTATTATAGGTTAGAGATTACTGAATAACAACAATTTCATATAGTTCAACCAATATATCCTACTGTGAATGTGCATGCTCTCATACTCTATATAGTGCTATTTCCACTATATAGAGTCTACATATACTCTCTCGAGAATTGTAGAACGTAAAGTGGCCATTTTTCCAGATCGACATATACATAGCTTTCTAAATGCCTAGACAGTTGTCATTGCAGGGTTGTACCACACTTTACTTAAACAGTTCCCTTGTGATGGATATTGAACTTGTTTCCTGCCTTTTATTCTTTTGGTTAATATAGTTGAATGATGAAAATGGCTATTGTCTTCAAACGTGAAAGCACTATGCTTCCATCTCCAGTTTAGGGATGTGCCCACCCAAAGAACAGACACTTGGATTTGTGGGTTGGGTTTCTGTGTCTCTCTCTCCTGTTAAAAATTTTAAATACCCACACAGCAACAATTAAAACTATGTGAAATTCAATCAACTATGTTATTAAAGTTGGATACAGACCCAAGTTCATCTTTACTGTTAAAGAAGACAACTAAGTTCAAATCCTTGTATGTTCTTCCAGTTGAAAATACCTCCCCCTGTTATTATTGTCATTACTGTCCCTGTTCAAAGTTTGCCTTTTATCACTGCTCACATTGCTCCCTATTCAAAAAGTGTTGCCTGCAGAATAAATGAAAACTTCTCCCCATGACATTCCAGGCCCTCAGCCTCCGGCTCCAATATACCTTTCCAGCCTCGCGTTCCCTCTGCCACACCCGGTCTGTGCTACCACACCCCACCCTTCACCTTTCCTTTTACTGAATTTGTTCCCTCTGCTTGGAATGTCCTTCCCCCTCAGCTCCTCTGTGGGGATTCTGCCCACCTTCATAGTTCACCTGTAATGCCACTTCCCAGTTCTCCTTCACCCCTCCAGAGTCAGTCTGATGTTGTAAGGAAAAACGTGCCTTCAAGTCTGTCACACCTGTGTTTGAACCCCCACCTTCTCCACTTTCTAGCTATGGGAACTGGGGCATATTACTTGGTTTCTCCTAGCCTTGGTTTTTCTTACCTGAAAAATGGAATATTATCACTTAGTTATGCCTAGGACGTTTGGGAGGACATATATGTCTGTAGCTAGAAGGAAGATGAGTTCATACATGTATAGAGCATTTCTTTATTCTTCTCATTGAGTCACTCTGAGTTATATCTTGAGAAGGCTAAAACGGATCCATTCTTTACAAAGACCACTCAGATAAGCTCTCAATGGCTTTAGCATTCTTCATTATTTCTACATGTTCCTCCATCATTTTCCTGTTTCTTTGGCCTTGCCTGGGATCCCTGCTCCATCTGGAAGGATGTGTACATTGCCAGAGGGGGAGACATCTACAGAAAACACAAACCCTTCTGTAGACTTATAGCATTAGTATATTTTAAATCTCTGTATAATCAGCCAAAGGAAGCAAAAGGTAAGAAAGAGGGAAAACACTATATTCTTCCACAAGTATTATCAAGCTTATGTTGAAGTATTGGAAATAATATTTGTAAGGTGCCCAGAATGTTAAAAAGAAAACTATAACTGAGCCATGAAAAAATGTATTCACAGATTCTCCTCTTCTTGTGCATATGAAGAAGCCTGTCTGGGCAGAGAGCTCCCCAGCTCAAGCCATGGGAGAGGAGAAGAAATGAAGAACTGGGAAGGTCTAATCAACAGTGAAAAGCAAGGTGGATTTCTCAGAAGGATGAATGCTTAGTGGGGAGTAGAACCACTAACAGCTGCATTTGAGAGAGTTTGGGAAAATTTTGAAGGAGAAAATGGGAGTTGGGAGCATCTGTTGTGCAATGCAGCATGAGAAAAGTAGGGAAGGAGGCAAACCGAGAAAGACGAATGTAAGAATTTTTCTTGTATGTAATGAGTATGACCCCATTTTGCCATTTTCCAAGAGTCCAGAAAATATCCATATTAATTTTCAGTTACTTTCTAATGACACCGTGCTGAGATGGGCACAGAAGGCCCAGCTTTACCCAGGTCTGTGGATACTTAATAAGTGTAACTCCTCTGGAGGCCCCATCACCTCTCTTACAGTTCTAGTTCTGTACTGACAATGTTATGACTGGCCACGCAGTAAAGCTGGCCCTGTGGAACCGTATCTTCCCTTCCAGGTTATATACAGACCTCTTGAAGGCAGGGATTGTGTCTTAATGATCTTTGTGTCCTGCCCCAGATCCAGCTTCCGGTCACTTAATTAGTGAATTGCACGAAGTTCAAAATTAGCGTGAAATGAATGTGTGGGTGATGGATTACTGGAACTGAACTTAAAGGGTGATTTCGTTAGCAACATCTACGACACGGCTGTCTTCTCCCTCACCACCTGATGGACTCCGTGAAGGACCACGTCTGTCCTCACCACTTTAGCCCCAGCACTTGCGCTTTGCTACAGCACACAATAAGCCTTAGAATAATTTTTGAATCTCCAAGAATGCGTATTTCAATGCATCTGAAATGGAAGAGAGCTACACGGAGGTGAGCGGCCGTGGCGAGGGCAGCTCTACAGAAGAGCATGCCCGCCTGCCCCTGATGGGTGGTAAAGAACTGGAGTCCTCCGCGCGAGTCCTGGGAACCGCGGGTGATCGCCGGCGGCCGCCTCTCCTCCGCGGCGATAGGTGGCGCTGTGCCCAGACGCAGCCGCCCCGTCCGCGCAGCGACGCTCTCTGGACAGGGTGGAGGAGGGAGGAGTCGACGGAAGGACCTCTGCCGACCCGCTTCGGCCGCTCCAGTGGCCTGGTCTCCCGCGGCGTCTGACGGTTTTGCGCAGTCCAGCATCATGGGGAAGAGGGACAACCGGGTGGTGAGTACCTGGGGGAGAAAACAATGGGCCGACGCGGGGCCCCGCGGCAGAAGAGCGAGACCCCTGTCTCTTCCCGGCCCGGCCTGAGGGTCGGTTGCGGGCCTGGGGGACCTGGAGCCTCGAGCCCCAGCTGTCCCCCCGCCCCCACGCCTGCTCCAGACGCGCGTGCGCCGCGCTCGCTGTTGGCGCCTTTGGATGGGCCCCACACTCTCCGCTCATTCTTGTCCCCGTCTTTCTTCTGCTACCCCCAACCTCGCTGCACCTTTTGGTAGTGCTCCCAGGCTCCCTTCCTTGCCATACTGAAGTCAGCAGGGCTTCTTTTTTTTTTTTTTTTTTTTTTTAATTAAAGAACTGCAAGAGCTCAGGGAGACCTGTCCTCTCCAGCGTGTTAGTCGAAAGTCTGAGGCCCGTGGAGGCGCCGGGACTTGCCCCCTCCTCGGGGTCTCGCACCCCACCTCTGCGCCCCTCCCATGCGCACCTAGGTGGGGTGGATGCGTCCAATGTGCTCCCTGCTCCCGGGGGCCTGCAGCGCCCCCGGATCAAGCGCAGACATACTCCCGTTTGAGGACCAGGATGGAAGCATTTGGCTCGTTGTCCGCAGCGCCCAGCACTGCCTGGCACTTAGAAGGCCCCGTGAAGGAATGAATGGCATGAAAATAGTTGACTTTGGAGTCACCTTGGAGCATTGACTGTTTGGGTTGTCAGTTTTGGTCCCTCAGGAGTTGCATGACTTAGACAAGTTGCTTTTCCCCGAGCCTCAGTTTCTTCTGTAAAAGATCAGTATTATCCTCAACCTAGTTGAGACCATAGAAAGATGTCCAGCCAGTGCTTGGCATGAAAATTGTTATTATTCTAGTAAATGAGATAAAGGAGATACATAAATAATGGAGTAAGAAATGGTACCTGATAGAAATTTGGGGTTCTGAGGGCATTTGAAAGCGAAGGGACTTTTGACAGCTGGAGATGAGAAGAAGGTATTCTAGATGGCTACTAGGTTGGTTGGTTTGGAAAACCCAGGTTATGCATCAGATTGGATGTGCGGTAAACGTAAACTTAAGTGGCAGTAAACTTGAGTGAACTCACAGTTCCTGGGCTTGCCTGTGAATTTTAACCACTGAGCAGCAAAGTGAAAAATAAATGCAATTGAACTAGCTTTTTCTTAACTATTATTTCCTTTGTGCATTTTTGGGGTAGGGGAGTGCTAAATGATCTCTGCGATGACATTTTCCATCTTCAAAACATTTGTTTTGCCCTGGCTAAAAGTGGATTGAGTGCAGGCTGGGAACCAAATGGTTGCTGGTTCGATTCCCAGTCAGGGCACATGCCTGGGTTGCGGGCTGCGTCCCCAGTGGGGGCCACGTGAGAGGTGGCCACACATTGATGTTTCTCTCCCTTACTTTCTCCCTCCTTTCCCTTCTGTCTAAAAATAAACAAATAAAATCTTTAAAAAAAAACATGTTTTAATTTTGTGTAGTCTTCATAAATCAGAGCTGTCTAGGAACAACTGTAGTGAACATTAATTACAAGGTTAAGGAGTGTTCTTTTCTCCTGCTTCCCTGACTGTGGGTCAGAGCTTGTTGTGGTATCCTCATTTTCACAGAATTGAAAGAGTGTTCTGTTGAGACATTCTTAGGCTTGAAGTGTTAAGAGTGTTTTGGCTCTTTAATGTGATTGGGCCTTAAATGTTTAGAAATTACCAGGCCTTGGGTACAGTTTCATATAGAGGCCTAAGGTGTTTTGTTTTATTGGGGGAAAGTATTGATCCCATTAAAGCATTTGAAAAACTTTTCAAGCGAGCTTCATTTACCCCAGAGCATTTGGGTACTCGGGGCTCTGCTTATTATTCAGTATGGTGTCTTGGCACAGTATTCTGGTGACATTTTGTTTGTACTAAAAATGCTGTGAGAGTGAAAACATGAGATTAAGAGGTGGAAGACGCAGATTGTCAAATGCAGTTTCCCCATTGTAAGGGGGAGGAGATGGAACTTAAAACTGGGACCCAGATTTGGGTTATCTGCACTTAGTTCAGTACCTCATAATTCTTGACTATAAATAACAAAATGCAAATATTAGCATTTTGTTCTCACATTGATAAAATTATAGTTTTAAAGATGACAGAATTGCTTTTTTAAAAACCATCAAGTTTCAGGTGGAAATGTTTTTTTTTCTTTTAAATAGACTATTTTAGAGCAGTTTTAAGTTCACAGCCAGACTGAGCAAAAAGTAGAGTTCCCATATACTCCCCGCCCCCACACGTGCACAGCCTCCCCATTATCAGCATCCTACTGCAGAGTGAGACATCTGCTACAGTGGGTGGGCCCACACTGACAGACCCTTTTCACACAGAGTCAGTAGTTTCATGAGGGCTCGCTTTGGTACTGAGCATTCTTGAATAGATTTGTTTGTTTGTTTTTAATTTAACATTTTAAATCTCAAGATTTGTCAAGGGCCCTTAAATACATGATGGTCACCCTTGGTGCCCATTGTTTTCCAAAAGCTTCCTTCATGTTTTTCTCTGTTAACTTTGTGCTCTCTAAATAGATGTAAACTAGAGTCTAGATAAAAATAGGTAATCAAAGTAACAAATGGAGTTCTGCACATTTTGTCCTTAGCAGTTTTACTGCTTTGTTCTCTCCAACCTGCCCACTTACATTCCTTTGAGCCCAGTTTGCTATCCCGAGTTTCAGAAACAGATTTTCTGTTACCCAAACTCATGCAGCAGTTTGAAGCCACAGACAATTCTAGTTATATATGAATATGAGCATTTGACAATATTGTCAGTGATTAAGTGATAGATGTTTCAAGAAATTGCAGTTTCTTTAACTGATGCCTAACCACTCCCTTAATGCGAGTATTATTTTTTACACTGACGCTAATAAGTGAAAAAGCTTTCCCTTTGTAAGATAGTTACTTTTTTTTTTTACCTTTCTGTTGTGCATAGTGAAAGCATTGTTGCTTAACAATTACTAGGACAAACTATCAGGCATTTTGCAAGGAGCCTATCACTTTAGATGCACTAATAAATAACAAATAAATAATGGAGATATTTGGAGTATACTTAAGCACACTAAGGGTAGTGTTTATACTCAGAAGCTTGAAAGTTAAGTCTGTTGAATACTCAATGATAATCTGATGTAATTTTACTGTAAATTGTTTATAAGTAATAGTCCTAGCATGTAAATACACTAC
Source organism: Micronycteris hirsuta (assembly GCA_004026765.1). Classification (NCBI taxonomy): domain Eukaryota; kingdom Metazoa; phylum Chordata; class Mammalia; order Chiroptera; family Phyllostomidae; genus Micronycteris; species Micronycteris hirsuta. The sequence continues at coordinate 4,678 of PVJI01015308.1, read as the reverse complement.
GCTACTGTTTTATTTTCATCTGAAAAATAAACAGCAAAATAAGTTGGTATGTACTTTGGGAAAATAGTTTCACAGTAGATTTTAAGACATAAAAATGCTAATGTATTTTTAAGGTAAATTGAAGACTAAAACATGGTAAATGTTGTGTTACAATTTGTTAAAATTAGAATAACCAGTTATCATTACACAATCTGTGAATTTTTACTTGAAGACAATTTAGTTTTCTGAATTGCAGTGGCAGTCTTGTGATTGAATTTTTTACATTTGTGTACATTAATATTATAATGTTTGTGTGCACATTGTTTGGTTTCGTTTTTCTTTTGTAAAGGTAATGAGTTATTTAAAAAAAAAATCTCCAGTGTATGAAATGATGAAAAGTGGGCATCTTCCTTTACATTCTGGTATATATGCATGTAGGTTTTTAAATTTGATAGCTGAAAAGGAGTTCAGACTTCAGGCATAGGTAGACACACTGTGCCTCCTCGCACAACCAAAAGAAGGACAACAAGTTTAAAAACAACCAGAAGTGACAGAAAATCGAACTGTATGGAAATCCAACAACCAAAGAGTTAAAGAAGAAACATTCATCCAGACCGGTAGGAGGGGCAAAGACAGGCAGCAGCTGGAGGACCAGACGAGGTGGCGGCTGGCGGAGTTGGGGTCCCACATTCCCGTGCAGATAAACCGGGAGGAACAGTTGGGAAGTGAAACAGACCATGCAACCCAGGCTTCCAGCGCAGGGAAATAAAGCCTCAAAGCCTCTGACTGAAAACACCTGTGGGGTTGAGGCGGCAAAAGAAACTCCCAGCCTCACGAGAGTTCGTTGGAGAGACCCACAGGGTCCTAGAATATACACAAGCCCACCCACCCAGGAATCAGCACAGAAGGGCCCAATTTGATTGTGGGTAGCGGGGGGGGAAATGACTGAAATCCGGCAGAGAGTGGAGCAAGCGCCATTGTTCCCTCTCGGACCCCTCTCCAACACACAGCACCACAACCCAGCAACTTAACAGGTGCGCTGAGACCGGGAAAAAAAAAAAAAAAAGGCCCAAATGAAAGAACAGTTCAAAGCTCCTGAAAAAATACAACTAAGCAACGAAGAGATAGCCAGCCTATCAGATGCACAGTTCAGGATGCTCCAGGAACTCGCTGGGTACTTAAACAGCATACAAAAAGACCCAGGCAGCAATGAAGGTTGCATTATGTGAAGTAAAGAAAAATCTACAGGGAACTAACAGTGACAGGAAGGAAACCAGGACTCAAATCAATGGTGTGGAGCAGAAGGAAGAAAGAAACATTCAACTAGAACAAAATGAAGAAATAAGAGTTCAAAACTTAGGAACCTCCAGGACATCTTTAAACGTTCCAACATCCAAATCATAGGAGTGCCAGAAGGAGAAGAGAAAGACCAAGAAATGGAAAACTTATTTGAAAAAATAATGGAGAACTTCCCCAATCTGGCAAAGGAAATAGACTGTCAGGAAGTCTAGGAAGCTCAGAGAGTCCCAAAGAAGTTGGACCCAAGGAGGAACACACCAAGGCACATCATTCACATCAATTACATTATCCAAGATGAAAGATGAGAGAATCTTAAAAGCAGCAAGAGAAAAGGAGACAGTTAACGACAAAGGAGTTCCCATTAGACTATCAGCTAATTTCTCAAAAGAAACCTTGGGGGCAAGAAGGGGCTGGAAAGAAGTATTCCAAGTCATGAAAGGCAATGACCTCCATCCAAGATTACTCTGTCCAGCAAAGCTATCATTTTGAATGTGCTTCCCGGATAAGGTCAAATTAAAAGAGTGCATCATCACCAAGCCCTTATTATATGAAATGTTAAAGGGACTTATCTAAGAAAAAGAAGATCAAGAATATGAACAGTGAAATGACAACAAACTCACAGCTATTAACAACCAAACCTAAAAAAAAACAACAAAAAACTAAGCAAACTAGAACAGCAACAGAATCACAGAAATGGAGATCACATGGAAGGTTATCAGTGGGAGAGTAGGAAGAGGAGAGAGGGGTAAAGGGTACAGAGAATAAGTAACATAAATGGTAGGTAGAAAATAGACCGGGGGGGTGGGGTGGTAAGAACAGTATAGGAAATGTAGAAGCCGAAGAACTTATATGTACGGCCCATGGACATGGACTAAAGGGAGGGGAATGCTGTGGGAGGGGGTGTGAAGGGTGGAGGGGTATAAAGGTGGGGGGGGGGATGGGACAACTGTAATAGCATAATCAATAACATTTTAAAAAAAACTAGAAAGACAAAAAAATAAAATTTGATAGCTATTTATCAATATGGTGTCTTATTTTTAGGCAGCTTGCTTTTTTTTGCTTTTTACTTGAGAAATGTTAGACATCTTTCCATATCAGTTACTATAGATCTATCTCATTCTTTTTAATGGATACATTGTATTTTATTTTGAGGTATACTTTAATATACTTAATGAATCTCATTTTGGTGGCTAGTTGGGTATTTTCATTTTCCCTATTTTAGTAATTTAGTTTTGAACATCCTTGTGTATGTTTGCATTCTTTGGAAATAAACAGTTTTTACAAATTTAAACTCAAAATACTTTACCATTGAGTACTGCTAAAATTATGACATGGCACTCCTGTTTTAAAATGATGATCTTAGCTTGCACATTGTACTTGCTTCTGGTTAGGGTTGTCATTGTCATTAGCAGGGCCATCAGTTCCTCTACTGAGGCCTGTTGGTTGTCATATTTCCACACAAACTGAAATTCTCAGCAAAGGCAGTTGAATGAAATATTTGAGGACATAAGAGTTGATATCAAAAATAGCCATTGTCTTTAATGTTATATTTGATAATCCATATTTGGTCCTTACTCTATAACATCTTTGACAATAGGAGCATTCATTTCTTCCCGTAAGGACAGTATGTTGAAGGTTTAACTTTTTCATCCAAATAATCAGGCGGTGTCCAATTGAATGGAAACAGTTCTGTGTGTTGTTTATAGTGGTTTTATGCTGTTTACTCTGGCAGAGAAATCTAGAAATATATAACTAATGTTTGTTATGAAGGTGGAAAATGTTAGTCATTTTTACAAATTTTGTTAAGTAAATGCAACAAATATCTTTTCTCCTTTAGCTTCTTTTGGGATGAGTATTAGGCTTAAGGCCTTAAAATCAACCTTGAAAATAGTCATTTTCAACCAAAATTCTTTTTATTTAAAAATAGAAGAGTTTTGTTGACTTGAATTAAATGTGGAAAACTGAATATAAGAAGCAAGAGGTTGAGACTGAGTTAATAACAGATTTTATATCTGGAACAAAGTCAATTTTAATAAAACATCTCTTTGCTAAACACCATAATTAACAAACTTACTTTATTTTGTCTTAATATGTCTGAAAAATGTGTCTAAAAATGTGTTCTTTAATAGTGAGTACAGTACAGAGAGCATAATTTAATTTTTTGGTAGATTTCTTATTGACCTAAAATACAAATAAAGTTCACTGTTTTAAACATTTTTAGGTATTTAGTTTAGCAGCAGTAGGTACTTTCACAGTGCTGTCCACCTATCACCAATATCCATTTCCAGAATTTTTTTTAATCTTCACCCAATGATATGTTTATTGATTTTAAAGAGAGAGAAACATTGATCTGTTGCCTCCTGTATGCGCTGCGACTGGGAATCAAACCCTCAAGCTAGGCATGTGCCTTGACTGGGAATCTGACTGCATCCTTTTAGTGGGCAGGGATGACCCTCCAACCAACTGTGCCACCCAGCCAGGGCCATTTCCAGAACTTCTTCATCATCCCAACCAAGAAGCTTTGTACCTTTTAAACAATAACTCCTAATCACCTCCCTGCCCCAATTCCTGGTAACCTCTGTTTACTTTCTGTCTCTCTGATTTTTCTTATTCTAGGTATTTTGTGAGTGGAATCATGCAATATTTGTCCTTTTGTGTCTGCCTCATTTCACTTAGCATGTTGTTAGGGTTTATCTGTGTTGTAGCATGTAGCAATTACATTCCTATCTAAGGCTGGATAATATTCCATTGTATGTACTTTCGTATATACCACATCTTACTTAGCCATTCCTCTGTAGATGGACATTTGAGTTATTTCTACCTTTTGGCTGTTGTGAATAATGCTGCCATGCACATGGTGTACAAGATGTTTGCACCCCTGCTTTCAGTTCTTTTTCAGTTCCATGTAGAGGTGAAATTTCTGGGTCATCCGGTAATTCTGTGTTTAACTTCTGAGGAACCACCAAACTTTTCCACAACAGTTGCACCGTTTTATAGTCCCACCAGCAATTCGGAAGGGTTCCATTTTGTCTGTATCCTTGACAACACTTGTTATTTTCTGTATTTTTTATAATAGCCATCCTAATGGATGTGAAGTAACATATTGTCATTTTGATTTGCATTTCCCTAATGCAACATCTTTTCATGTGTTTATTGGACATTTGTGTATCTTCCTTGGAGAAATGTCTGTTCAAGTCTTTCGTGTGTTTTTGAATTCAGTTGTTTGGGGTTTTTGTTACTGAGTTGTAAGAGTTCTTTATTCACTTAGGATATTAAGCCCTTATCAGATATATGACTTGTAAATATTTTCTCCCATTCTGTGGATAGTGTTTTCACTTCAGTGCACATTGCTGTGTGCATCAGTTTTGTAGATGTCCTATTTTTTTTGTTTGCTTCCTGT
>PVJI01015307.1:0-41432 GCA_004026765.1 Micronycteris hirsuta | reverse complement strand
CCATCATCACCATCATCATCATCATGTGGAGGCTCCGTGCCAGTACTGACATCCCACTGGCTAGGGCAGCCAAGTGCAGAAAGACGAGGCTGGGAAGCTAGAGCGTCCCTAATTTCCTTAGGATCCACCCTTTTATCGAAGGACTCCTATACTACATCCCCGTCCAAAGAGGATTTCCACGAGCAAGCGCTAGTAGCTAATCAATGATTATTGTTACTGTTTAATGAGCACCTACTATGGGATACATGCCCCAGCAGGTGAGGTCACACTGGCTCTCTCCCACTCTGGAGAACCACGTGGGTGAAATTATACCTGTTTTTAGAGAGAAGGCCATTGAATGAGGCCCTGACAGTTTTTTTTTTTTTTAAACATCTACAGAGTTTGCACAGCTTGAAAGGGGCAGGCCATGAAGTCTGCTGGCTTCACAGATAGGAACTTTTCCATCTGAATTCTAACACCCACACACAGAGTGTACCCGGTGTTTTTTGCAATCATTTATGGAATATGTATAAAAACAAGATTATGGTCCTTTCTCAAATGCATGTGTAATTTTTGGGACATATATTTAGTCCCCTACATATTAGTTGTTTGTGTAAGTATATTGGGCTGTGGTAATGCTGCATGGCTTGTTCTTCAAAGGAAAGAAACTTCTAATCAGCCAAAATTTGCTGATATGATACGCAAGCTTAGCAATTGTACTTAATGTTTTCCTGTTTACTCTCTCACGATTAATATAGGTATTTTACCTTTGTCATGCTTCCGTAGTAAATAAGAAAACGAATAATCACTGTGAACTACTTTTTTTTTTTTTTAAAGAGAGGGAGAGAAACATCAATTGTGGTTGCCTCTCTTGCACCCCGCACTGGGGACCTGGCCTGCAACCCAGGCATGTACCCTGACTGGGAATCAAACTGGTGACCCTTTGGTTCACAGCCTGCGCTCAATCCACTGAGCCACAGCAGCCAGGGCTGTGTGAACTACTTTTTAAATGATCTGTACAGGAACAGTGACTCACATGTCTAAAGTATAGAGAGAATGTCCAGATTGAAACATCTGTCCCTGTTGCAAAGGCTCACCTTCAAGTCCCTCCCACGCACGTCAGTCACAGAGAAACACCAGCTGGACTGAACAGCAGCGGGAAATGCTGCCACCTGGTGTTGCATTTGTGAACTGTCCCCCAGCTCCTGGCAGAAACAAGTCTCATCCAGCCCAACCAGGGACATCCCGTGGTCTCGGATAAATGCCTTCCTTTCCTCTTCAAAGCACGGGCATTCTGGATATATTTCAAATCTGCTTAATGAATATTTACATTAAAAATGCACCGATACATCATCTATCTGCAGGATCCTTTCTCTTCACACAGAAGCATCCCAGTCTGGAAGTGCATACACATCCAGTCTTGAAGTGCAGTTTTTTTTGTTTGTTTGTTTGGTTTTTTTTGCCTCGATCTCATTGCACCCAGATATTATTTAGTTGCCCCGTAACTTAGGAAGTGTGACTGCCGAGCTTCACATGTCTAGCATGCCTGAACGACTCGTGCATTTGGATTTGAAAAGCTGCCGTTTACAATGGTTTGGGGCTCTGGCGCAGAAAAGGCGTGAGGCCTGGGGGCGGGGAGGGGGGACCTGTGTGCGGTCCTTCCCTTCTGTGTGGACTCCCCGGTGGTTGCAGGAGACGGGGCGGGGCAGCAGGGCCCTGGTCTGCCAACGTTCGCTCCCGAATGCTCTCGAAGGGGCGCGTGCTGGGCTGTGCAGGCTTACTGGAGTTACGCTGAAATTTCACCTCATTTTAACTAGAAGGACGAGATGCGTCGTGAATACAGACATCTGAACGCAAGGCTGACCCATCCTGCTAAGCATGTCCAAGGTCAGCTCACGCCCACGCCCACTTTTACCTATTGTCATTGCCTTAAAATCCCGAAAAACCTCTTCTGTAGAAGGCGACGTCATATTACTTTTTTCCTTCCTGAGTTTCAAGCTTTCCTTTCCCTTTCTTTAGATGGCTTTATCGTAAATGAATATTATTCATGCTTGATAGTCTCCCATCAGTTACTTATTTTACACGCTGCTGGGGTCTGCATATTGCGGTTCCCCCAAAATGTCTGCATTGAAACCGAACCCCCCAGTGGGACGGCATTAGGAGGAGGGTCCTTTGGGATGTGGGGAGGGCGGGAAGGTGGAGCCCTCAGGACGGGACAGCCCCCGCGTCCCTCCTGCCCTGTGAGGTCACAGCGACAAAGTCTCAGAATCAACTGGGTTGTCACCTGGCTCTCCTGGGGCCTTGAACTTGGACGTCCAGCCTGCAGAGCTGTGAGAAATGAATGCTCACTGCATGCATGCCGCCCAGCCTGTGCTACTTTGCCGTAGCTGCCCGCACAGGCAAAGACACTTGTCCGAAACAAACTTACACTGTTGTAAACATCCCTTTCCAAGGGGCCTTGGAACTCGACCACGCTGAGAAGGAAACATTTCCGCTCGCCTGTGTTAGCACTGCCTTTATTGTTGTCGCAGAGAAATCCGAACACCATAGCCAGACCAGTTCATGGAAGCATTGACGCTGAGAATTCACGTTGAAGACTTGTTCACACGAGTCTCTCAATGATGGGAGTGGGCTTCTCCTCCTCCGTTACATGGAGTTACAGATCCATATGAAAGGGTTTCTCAGCCGGGACGCTATGGACCCTTGGGGCTGGGTAATCTATAAGGACAGAGGTTAGGGAGGAAGCAACCCCAGCCTGTGGGGTTTTAGCAGCACCTCCAGCTTCTTCCAGCACGTGTCAGCCATGCGCCCCAGCCCTGACTTGGGAAAAGGGTCCAGAGACAGCGCCCCCAACCCTCCACCAGCCCGTGATGAGGTCCTCCTTCGGCTCTGTGGCAATGAACACGCGCAAACAGGGGCTTTTCAATTTTCTCAAATCCCCATAATTACACCCCAAACGGTTATCCCAGGACTGATGGAATGATGAACTTGACGTATTATCTTTCCCGGAGAAGTACCCTTTTGACCCGACCCACACAGAGTCGAGGTTCAACCTGAACGTGGCTGACTCGCAGTAAACCTTTCCCAGCACCCCGTTAAAAATATAAGATGCCTCTTGCCTATGTCTTTCTCAAAACCCCGGATCTCGGCATAAGGCCTCGTACTGAGCACCTCCGTCCACTCCTCAAAGTGCTCACCCACATCACACCCCCTTCCTTGTGCAAGCAGCCTGACGAAATCGTTCAGCTCAAATAAATGACTGAATACGTGTTTCAAAGACCATGGTAAGACCTACTGAGGGAGAAATCACCGTGGGCATGTGCGCGACTGCATACCCAAGCCGGTAAGAGCCAACATGATGGATTTCTTTTTATTTTACATTATTGAAAGAAGAATAAAGCTACACTCTCGTGCGTACCCTTTAACTTGCAGTAATGTGCTGCGATATGTTGTAAGTAATTGCAAGTTTTTATTAGGCAAGGGACATGATAAACGACCTAATATTCTTCCAATAAATATGTGTTCTGGTGTTAGGCTTTCAGGAATAATTAATTAGGCATCATCTATAAACATTCAGACATAACTCCATGAATTTCGCTCGACATCATTCTCTGACCTACGCGCTTTATTTATTGAAAAGGAGAGGATACAAAACGTAAACGTGAATCATCTCTGTGGTCTGTGTGTTTTATGGCTTATTAATGAAAGTAGAATCTGAAGCATTTTATAAGACAAAATAAGGGGGTTTGGAGTGTGATGGAAGTAAATATGGTATTACTTGTTTGGATAAGGGAGACTTCTATTTATTATGATTAGTCATCACATCAAATTCACAAGAAATCGCGTAGATTTTTTTCTGTAAGTCCGAAATACTGTGAAAATGTGGCAGAGCCAGACAGCGGTTGCTTGCAGTTGATAACATCGGGATGACTGCCCTGCATCAACTCGGCTGCCCCAAGACGTTTTCCTTTTCCCCGTGACGTCCTTGGGCTCAGCCCTGGCGCCCCTGGGAAGAGCTGTTTGCATTGTGACGCAGGGACGAATAACTGTCCTCACGGACATCTTTCAACGCTGCTCCTGGGGCCTCCTCACCGGGCTCTCTGGGGAAGGTGGGGTGCAGGCTGGTCCAGGGCAGGAACGGCCCGGCATCGCACTGCCCACGTCTGGCCTTCCTCTGACCGTCTGGGGCAGGGCCCGAATGCCCTGTTCCCAGCCGCGCCTCCCTCCTGGAAGGGGGCAGACCTCGCCATGCTTGCAAGCCGCGCAAGGTAGGTCTTACTCGACTAGCTAGTGCATGTTTTAAATAAGATCATTAACTCCTCTGAACTGCTCTTCTAATGGGCCGTTGGAGTTTTCATAAAACCACTCACCAAGCCAAGCCTTTCGCTTTCCTGGATATTCTATTAGAATACGCGGAGTGGCAGCATTTAATCATTTGAGTCACTGCTTTTTCTTTCTCTGAGTAGGAAGCTTACGGATACCGTCGGGAGCTACCAACAAAACTCTTTCTGCTTTAGGTTGCGGTTTGGTGCGTGAGAGCAATCGGTCCCATCCAGCCAGCTTCCTGTGTTTGTAAATAAAGTTTTATTGGGACAGAGTGGTTCCCCTTCCTTTCCGTCCACGGCTGCTTCTGAGCTCCGTGGCCGATGGGCGCAGCTGTGACAAAGACTGTGGGACCCTCAAACCGAAACTGTTTCCTGTCTGCCTCTTTACAGAAAACGTGTGCTGCTCACCGCCTTAGGCTGGTGCGTGGTGTAGCTTATCCTGCGCAGCTGTGTCTGCGTCCAGCTGCATTAGTTACTTGTAGCAGGCTGCGGATGCTACAGTTACAGCTCCGGGGATCTTTCCGGTAGGTAGGCGACCAGCTGCATTAGTTACTTGTAGCAGGCTGCGGATGCTACAGTTACAGCTCCGGGGGATCTGTCCGGTTCTAAGGTGCGTACCGCGCTTTCTTCTAGCCAGACACACTGCCGTATGCATGGCCTGTGCCGCAAGGGTTTCATTTGCCGATCCGAGGTTGCGTTTGATCAGGGGGATCTTCCACTCCACCCTTCCTGGAGCCACACCAGCAGCGTTATTGACTTGTAACCTATTTGTTATTTCTGTCATCCGTGAATGGCAACAGATCATCCCGCTCTAATGCTCACTCCATTGCGGGCGTCCGCCATGTACATTTGTGGCCACATCCAGCCAATGAAAGTACAGGGTGCCTCGTGAAAGTCGCGTTTCTGATAAACCCCAGATTGCTTCTGAGTGGAAGTATGTCCTGTAAAAGTAGAATCTGAATTGAACAGCATGTCTTGGATGTTATCTGCCAACCCTATTTGTGATTTAAATTTAGAGTATGTACGTTATCGACAGTAGGACCGAAATTGTATAATTTTCTAGGGTTTAACACCCTAGGGACACGCCCCAAAGATGATGAGTAAACTTGAAGTAAAGAATTGAAAACCCCACTTTGACCAATCCATGCCGTTGTTGTATTGATCGACGCCAAGCATCGAAGAAACAGGCAGAGCGTAGGTGATTGCGTCTGCAGAGGAATTATACCGCAGCCCAGATTGATTAACTATTGGACACACCCAGGCAAACCAGGACGACAGCTACCCTCCCGAGGCAGACGATTCATGTGGAGTTGGCATGCAGTCGGTGCTCCATAAGTGTTTGTTGGATGGTGTTTGAAGGTTAGACACCCAGGGAAGCAACAGCGAGGTTCAGCAGTGCGCTGGAGTTGCCGCAACCTAAAAACAGCCGCGGGGTCGCGGCCGCCATCAAGGCACGCACGATTGGGCCAGTCCAACTTTGCTCCCCCTCTCACGGAATTGCCTGTATGCCCTTTCTAAATCGGCGTGCTCAGCAGAGTTTCTCATCGGGCCACTGTCCAAGAAATACTAAGGGAGAAAGCCCCCCGTTTTGCCATGAAACCATATAAGCGAAGAAGGGCAAGAAGAGAATGAGTGTAGGAAGGGAGGGAGGGAGGGAGGAAGGAAGGAAGGAAGGAAGGAAGGAAGGAAGGGAGGGAGGGAGGAAGGAAGGAAGGAATGAATGGGGCAATGGTACTACAGATTTTTCATGGCTTTAGGTCAAGCAGAAATCCTGCCTCAGCAACAGACTCTGTCCTGTTCTTGCCTGAAATCACACCAGGCTCTGGACCTTGATCTGCTGACACTTTACACTCCAACTTGAACTTAGCCGAAGTCTCTTGGAACCTGTATTTCACTTTTCCCTCATTCATGGTCGCACCTGGCATGTGCCACTCATTGGAAGGATCTTGTCTTCTCTTCATCCTGCCCTGAACTATTTTGCCTGGGGCTGTGCTCAGCAACGGGGCGTGTCTTCCAACGGGAAACACCTCCTTCAACTCGCAAGTACGAAGGACACCAATATTCTTGACCTCCTGAGCTGTGGGTGGCCCTGTTTTTAAAGAGCATGCCTCGGAAGCAAGCTCTGGTTTTTGAGTGTCGGCCTGGGGGTGTAGGGGAAGCCCCCGCGGCTGGGAGGAGGCGAAGCTGATGTATCCTTCCCCTCCCGCTCGCACAGCTTCCAGCCTGCGGGCTGCGTTTCTGTCTCACGATAGCACGAGACACCCGTGTTGGTGGGACTCTGCTACTTTCACAGATCCTACGTCTTGCTTTCATTATATGACGTGCGGAGTCGGAGCAATGATGGGCACCTATATGTACAGCGCCTCATGGAATTGGCTCAGTCGCGGAGGGCCGAGACTCTGTTTATTCTGGAATCAGTTTCTGCACGTAATACGGTACTGGGCAGGATGCTCCCGAGGGTCATCTCAGGCAACGGGGAGAAACTTCTCTCCCGAGGCTGCACGCACACTTTTTTTTTTTTAATAAAGATTTTTATTTATTTTATTTTTAGAGAGAGGGGAAGGGAGGGAGACAGAGAGGGAGAGAAACAGCAATGTATGGTTGCCTCTCACATGGCCCTCATTGGGGACCTGGCCTGCAACCCAGGCATGTGCCCCAACTGGGAATCGAACCAGGACCCTCTGGTTCCCAGCCCGCGCTCAATCCACTGAGCTACACCAGCCGGGCCACACTTTTAATAATACTCAGCTAAGCACTTAATCAGACGTTTCTCATACATTTTCCAAGCTCCCATATGGTTAGAAGTGACTGCCAGGTTTCTCTGTTTTGATAATCAGAATGACATTTATTTCAATAGGGCTGAAAAATATCTTCTTTCTCTACTTTATCCTCATGACTGGGGATGAAGTCTCGGTTTTAGGTCGTGAAACGCCACGTTGCCCAGACCTATCAATGATCGGGACCTTACCCCTCAGGTGTCTTACTGGGGAGACCCCCATATCTCTTCTTTTAATAGGTTTTCAGAGCTCTGGCTGGTGTGGCTCAGTGGATTCAGCACCAGCCTGTGAACCAAAGGGGCGCTGGTTCAAATCCCAGTCAGGGCACGTGCCTGGGTTGTGGGCCAGTTCCCCAGTAGGGGGCGCGTGAGAGGCAACCACACACTGATGTTTTGCTCCCTCTTTTTCTCCTTCCCTCCCCCCCTCTAAAAATAAATAAATACAATCTTTTTAAAAAAGTTTAAGAGATTTAAACCAAAGAAGGAGAATAGCAAGTGCCTGACCTGTGGGAACTGGTTGTCTTGGGTGTTTTAAAGAGTGATTTGTTACTTGTCCATAAAACTTGGTGATCTCTAAAGACGCGGTTCGTTTTCCCATGGCGTTGAATATATTGGTCATAAATTCCACGCAATAGAAATTGCAACAGAATGCCGGAAACCGGGCGAGCTGAAGGATGCCTGACTCCCTTTGACATCACTGTGTTCTGCTGACATCTTTCCCACAGTGGCGACGAGACCCACAGGACCTCTCAACGCTGTTTCGATGGCAGGGACAGGCAATGGAATCCACAGTCCCTGTCCTCCAACGCGACATGTTACGGTTTTCTCAGATCTTTCCCCGTCAGCCTTCCCCACCTCTCAAGCGGGCATCGGCAGCTCCGAGGTTCGCGTTGTATTCACTAACGCCCGCAGAGGAAGGATACTGTTAGGTGGCAGGATGGGCTTTCATCCTGGGCACCACCGCTTGAAATGATTCCTCTCGTTTCCCTGCCCTTCACGCTCCCGGACAGGTACCAGGACCCGAGGGCTTGGGGGCAGAGAAAGGCGTCTCTTGGGTGCACGCCTCTGCCCGTTCCGTAGTCACCGGCTAGGAATGGGTGTGCTTCAGATTAGGTGCCCCTGTGCCAAAGCTGGCACCAGCAAAGGGCTGTGCCTCCAACAGAGCACGGACCGGTGAGCAGACTTGTGTTGTTGCTGATCAGTGAAGGCAGTCTACGGTTCTGTTACTCTCCACGGGCGTGGGAAGGGAACGGCATGGGGTCCGAGTGCCCAGAATTGGAAAAGGCAGACTCGTCCTGGGCAGGTGAGGGGGTAACCAGAGGGCAGGCTGAGGTGCCGGCCCACAGGGCGTGTCCCCACGTGGCGATCCTGTGCTGGGCGTTGCCATGGCCCTCACACGTCGCCTGTGTTCTTTATGTGGCTTTGCTTTTGTACACAGGGTTTCTCCAGCTTAGCTTCAGGGTGTGACGGAATGATACAATTTAAACAACGTGGCTCAGTTTTTATGGGATGCTTCATAATGGCGACCATAGTTTATCAAGTGGGCTTTTCCCGATTCTTCTCCACCACCCTTTTTTGTAATGCTCAGAGATTAGGAGGAGCTTTTTTTTTCAATACTCGAAAGACCTTTTCAGAAACATCAAGGTGTGTTTTGATACAAACAGACTTCATTAGCTCGCTTTTGGGGGGATCACTAGAGCTAACGTCCATCTCTTCGCGATGATTTCCGCATGCATCCGATGAAGCAAGCTTGGAAAATAGACAGGGAAGAAGTAATTTTCAGGAAACTTCGGGCACGTCCATCTACTCGTGGAGACCAAAACCTTTTACTGCTAAACTGCAGCATCGAATGCCTTTTTCCGTTCGAGATTGCGGAGAATGTTAAAAAGATACAGGGAAAAAGTGCCCATGTTACGTGCATTAGAGGAACTGTGAATATTGAGGTGCGAAGATTTCAGTGGAGGGATTTGGTCTCGGATGCAGCTACTCCCCCGAGCTACTCCCCCCTCCCCCAGCTACTCCCCCCAGCTACTCCCTCTGAAGCTACTCCCCCCAGCTACTCCACCGCTCAGCAGTCGAGGCTCACATCTGGGGCCAGGCAGGCTGTGCTCCCTGGTTTTCCTGAGATGCAAGGACAGAAGGGACTCTCAGGCCATGTCTCTCCCATCAGCTTGCAGCCCCTCCCACTGCTGAGAACTCCAATGCTCTTGGGGAGGGGGCGGCGATTAACAATGTAGCTTCCACTTAAAGTAACGACGTTGATTGTCCACATGACATGGAATTGAAAATTATTTGTGAGTAATTTCACAGAAAGGGGAAATCGAATCTGTAAAAAAAAATGGAGCCTTAGGATGAAAAGATGACTCAGAAACAAATGAAAAATAAAAAACAACAACAATGTAAAATAAAAGTTAAAGCCCAAGCTAGGAAATAATTCACACAATCTCCACATAAGAACTCATATTCTTATAATAACACACCTGACCGTGCTGCTGAATTGAAAGCACCAGAATGGGTCAGACACAGAAATTTTTCCACGTCTTCTGAAAATGAATGGCTGAATAGAATTGTCTGCTCATACGGATGTTTTTTTACTTACGTTCTCAGTGAATTTCTGTCCTATGTGAATAACACAGCCATTGCTTTTGTTGTCAAGGCAATCAACTTCTTAAAAGTCTTCCCAGTACTAGTTGGAAATTGCATGGACTTTTAAAAATCATTTTAGGGAGGCAGGAGATGAGAGGGAGAGAGAGCAGAAGGGAGAGAAGGAAGGAGGAAAGGAGGGAGACAGACATTGATTTGTGATTCCACCAACGGATGCATCCATTGGTTGCATGTGTCCTGACTGGGGATTGAACCTGCAACCTGGCATATTGGGACAATGCTCTAACCAACCAAGCTACTGGCCGGGGAGGAAATTGCGCGGACTTTTACCACCCTCTGTCAAAGACCGGGTTTGCTATGTACCAGAAAATACTGAAATATCCTATGGCTCCCTCCGATGTGAATGTGGAAGACACATGGAGGCAATGCTCCTTGTCTATTCCAGCAAGTCTTCTTCAACCAAAAATAAAATGAGGAGCGGAATTGCATTTTATTTTTTTTTATTGTTATTATTTTTTAAAATATTTTATTTATTTATTTTTAGAGAGAGGAGAAGGGAGGGAGACAGAGAGGGAGAGAAACAGCAGTGTATGGTTGCCTCTCACATGGCCCTCACAGGGGACCTGGCCCGCAATCCAGGCATGTGCCCTGACTGGGAATCGAACCAGGACCGTCTGGTTCCCAGCCCGCGCTCAATCCACTGAGCTACACCAGCCAGGCCGGAATTGCATTTTAAAACAAGCAAGCACAAAGCAGAAGTAAAATAAAAAGTGCATGAGCATGTAATGACCTCTGCAAGGAGCCTGCAGTGAGAAGCCCATCACTCTGGTGAATGGACCCACTCGGTCCTGAAACACCCGCGTGTTGAGGGCACCTCATCACCAGTGCAGGCCAGGGTGAGGCATCCCGAAAGGAAGGCTCTGGTCACCCACGGGATCCCAGGGGCCAAAGGCCCACCAGGGCATGAGCTGGCTGTTTTCAAGAAGCCATGGCAAAGGTCTCCCAGTGGGTGCCTCTCAGTCGTCCTGGTTGGAAACAAGCACAGATCATATCCTCGTGTGTAGGAAGATAAGTGTAGTGTGCGCTTGGGCGGGCAGCACCGATCCCTGGCATTTGTACGGCTGTTGTGTCGGGCAGCCCAGTTGCACAAGTGGTGTGAGTAACCCCCCTCGGACGGAGCTGGCAGACGTGTGGGTGTCTCTAGACACACATCGCTGCTTAGGGAAGCCCCCCTCCCACCGGGTCGTCCTACCCTCTGCACCATTACAGCACGTCCTCCCTGCTATGGTGACGGGTGCATATGAGTGCGGCAGTCCAAAGACACATTTGACTTTCTTAATTAAAAATAGTAAGCATGTTATTCAAAGGAACGGACCCCTTTTTGCACGGGACATTCTCCTGTAGAATTACCCTTGAAGAGTGAGAACATGAGAAGAAGAGCATTTCGTTTCTTTCCAGCTAAAAGGAGTTCAGTGGCATTTTTTGACACTTTGTTGGCTTCTCAGCGGGCCACGTCACAGAAGGCAAGGCGCCCAGGGACGTGCCTTTGTCCTAGCATCTCTGACAAGTGACACTTCCCCATGACACCTTAAAGAAAAACAGCTGCCCAGTCTCAGACAAGTTACGTCAACCGAAGGAGGGTTGCGTTTAAAAACAAAACAGTTCTTGTGGAATTAAACTTCCCCAGCTTTCAAACATCATTACGGACCAGTTAATTAGACCGTCTTGTAGATAAACTGCGATTTTCCAGAAATAAAGCCAGAGGCTTCCAACTTTAATTCAGAAAATTGTTTTCGTTGTGGGTTCTTTCCTAATTATTGATATGAACGCAGAAGACAAAACCAAACACGAGAGATAAAAATTAACTTTCTGCTCATCGCATTGCATTGCATATTTAATTAGAGCTATTTTAAAGTAAGATCCCAACTCAAATGAGATTGGAAATACTTTATAGCCCCCGAAGAGCCAAGTTTGAAAATGTGAAACTGTCTATCATCATTTAAGTAGAGGGCATTTATTATTCAGAGCTCTTTAGCAGACGCTGTGAATATTTTATAAGTGATACATCCTAACCTTGTCTACTGAGAGTTCCGCGGCACTACTTTAAAAACATGAGCGAATTAAGCATCGTTCATTTGAATAAAAAATAGAAATACGAGATAATGCATGAGGTCCAGCTTGAAAATTTTATGTGGTGGAGGAAGACCAAATCTCTAATCCTGCAAAATAATACATAGCTTCCTAATGAAGTCTGGAGGAATATAGTGCATGAAATCACAACTTCACGGCAGTTTTGAGATGAAATTGGTCCGTCCGGGCACCCTGAACATAATAGAAACTCTGGGGACTTCATTATCTTTCCCAAAGTTTCGGCGGTTGTTAGCAGGAGACTCAGACCTTGTCTCTCCGTTCGTTCAGTACCTGGTGGGTTTGACTGTGATAGCAGAGTTCATACATTGCAATGCAAAAGTTTCCAAAGATTTTTACTGGTTGGTTGAAGATTGGAGAGTCCATTGTTTGCTTTTCATTCTAGGTGTATTTTCTTGATCCGATTGACTGGTGATGCTGAGTGGTCGCAGACAGTGCAGGGAGCGGGGGAAGGACTGCGATTTGGGGCGTCCCGCTGGGGAAGAAGTTCAGGAACCCTAGAGTACCTCCAGAGAAAGGGGCTCCTTCTCGTTTTTCTGGAGCCGGCGGGTCCTGATGCAGGTCGGTAGACACAGAGGGGCCGTTGACGGTGAGGCTATGCCAGAGCCCCGTGTTCCACGGTATGTCTCACACATCCCTGGCTGGTGCCCGTGGAAGGGTCCCCCGACTCCGTCTGGTGGGACCCCACATGCTGCTTCACACAAATGTCCTCCTGTGAGGAATCAGAGCAGGCAACATGCGCAGTTCACCTACACTGGACGTCCATGGCTGAGTAACGACCTTCAGCTCGTCCTGAATCACAACTGTCTGCAGATTTCTACGCCCCGAATGAAAATGAAATCCAGCCACAAAATTACATGCACATGTCGAGCCCAAAACAGACCCATTAAACAAAGTTTTTTTCCTTTTCGTTTCATCAGAAGGCTGCCTTCTGGAGGTCATGGCAGAAAATAGATATGTTGAAGCCTTTGAGTATTTCAGCCGCAGAATAAAACTAACCCAAGAATGACATATGAAAGCATTGTTTCTCTTTGTAACTGTTTCGTCAAGCTTTATAGAAATGATTAGCAGCGCCTTTATGATCAGGATTTATTTAAGCCGAAGTGTGGTGACTCATGGCTGCCAGTGCATGGATTCCCCAGCCCCCCACCTGCCTGGCAGCCCACACGGCTGGGTGTGGCCCCAGGAACGGAGGGCATTCTCCGGGGGCCCAGTACACCCCGAATTCATGGGTCAAGTCCACTTGGCTGCTGTTGCATGCCATGACCCCGGTTGTAGGGATTGAGAGAGAACATTGGTGCCTGTGGAACTGATCAATTCCCTATCTAGACCGTTTCCATCACCACAAAAGCATTGAGTTGCCATTTTTCTCTGCCTATCAGCTGCTCATTCGCCACATGAGCTACACAGACTTTCTAAATCATCTCTGTCGCTCCCTCCGAGTGCGTGCTGGTTGGGTACAGGTGTAATAAGTTATCCCACGGAAAACATCTTGAATCTTTCCAGCGATGGGTCAGGTGTACCGGTAAACCTTAACGTGCCCAATAAAGAAACGTCAGGCCCTGGCTGGTGTAGCTCAGTGGATTGAGTGCAGGCTGGGAACCAAAGGGTCCCGGTTCGATTCCCAGTCAGGGCACATGCCTGGGTTGCAGCCCAGGTCCCCAGCGAGGGCCATGTGAGAGGCAACCACACAAGGATGTTTCTCTCCCTCTCTGTCTCCCTCCCTTCCCCTCTCTCTAAAAATAAATAAAAATAAAATTAAAAAAAAAAAAAAAGAAACGTCAGGCCAGCAAGCCGGACACGCGATACCAACAGCTCACACAAGACAGCGGGAACCGAAGTTCTCAATGTTAACGCGCCCCAGGGAATTTCAAGTCAGAGGGAAAAACAAATCCCCAAACCAAGACTGGAGATTCCGATAGGTGGTAACCACTCCTTGCACACGGGACTGTGTTATCCCTCGTCGTCCGGAAGTCAGTGGCAGCGAGTCCTTTCCAGAGTGGAAGGGAGACTTTCCCGACAACAGAAGGGAAGAACTCATCGAGTCTCTGGGATCGCTCTTGGCTCCTCAGTCGAGCCTGGAGATAACACCCTGGGCAATGGAGTGAGAACTCTGGCTGGTGTGGCCCGGCAAATCGAAAGGTCCCTGGTTCGATTCCCAGTCAGGGCACATATCTGGGTTGTGGGCCAGGTCCCCAGTAGGGGGCGCATGAAAGGCAACCACACATTGATGTTTCTCTCCCTCCCTTCCTCTCTCTAATAAATAAATACAATCTTGAGGAAAAAAAGAGTTCCTCTGTCTTCTGTGTCCCTCTGTGTCCTGCTGTGTCCTCTCTCTGTGTCCGTGTCTGTCCACTGAACACCAGTGCCCTTCAGCATGCCTGGAAGCCTGGAAGGCTGACCTGCCGCACACAGATCTGAGCTCGGAGGGCTTCTGTCTCCCTCTGAGCATCAGTCCATCACGGTCGCCTGGTCCAAGGGGGTTGACCAGATGTCCTGAGGGCCCAGCAGAAAAAGTCTCTCCTCCAGCGAGTCTCACTTGTCTGCACAACACATTCACCCTCTGCCTTTTTGTTGTGGCTGCAAATTAGGGGCATTTGTCTTCACTCATAATCTCAGCATTCTTGCGCTGTCTTCTACTGCCATGTGGGATGCATCGCGCGGGCACCCTTTAATATTTTCAGTCCATTAATTTCATCCCTCAGTGGGCATTTATCAGCTCACTCTTCCATGCCAGGCTGGAGGATGAGGACGCAGAGATGAATATCATGTGTCTCTTCCTATAATTAAAACCTCATGATAGATGAGTTTGCCCTATGTGAGCGTGATTCCACTGTACGTCAGGTTCAAGGTCTTGTCGCCGATGGGTGATGTATGCGCTTCCCTCCTATGATAGTGAAGAAAACCTATGAAGCCAGAGCTTCTCTGCTGGCCCTGTGGCGCTGCTAATTATGTGGTTTACCTCTGCGGTGAGTCCTCAGCGTGTCTATATCCACGTCCTGCCTTCCTTTTCTCTGCCCCGCCTCCCTTTTCTCTGCCCCGCCTCCCAAGACATCTCCTGGAAACCAGGAGAAATACAATTGTGCATTGCAAGACTCGCCAGGAAAGCAGGAGCTACCCTGAGCATCTGTGGCAGAGGAAACTGAATTTAGGAAGGTCTGGAAGGTGATGTACAAACTAAACAGCCAATATGGGATGTTCGGGCAAAGCTCCGGAGGCCACGCCCCCACCTACCCACCCCTCCAGCCGCACCCCCCACATCCCGCAAAAGTGAGAGATGGAGGAAGGAGGCGGTGATTTCCAAACCCAGTTCCAGCCGCCCCAGTTCCACTCCGGCCCCCAGCTCTTTGCTGCCCCCTGCAGGCTGCTATCACTGGGGTGGCTGCCTGAAAGCAGCCCAGCTGCATTCTGGGAAGCAGACACAAGGCATTGTCTGGTGCATTTGCATTTGTTTCTGGCGTCAATCATTTCAGTCACTCTTAAGGCATCCCTAAAGCCCACATACTAAGCTTTCCAGATGAGATTGGGCACATTCAGGGTGGTATGGCTGTAGACCCCTATTCGGCTTTCCGAAACCTTGCCAGTGAGCTGCTCTTCTTGGCTTTCACTCTCTGGAACTCAAAGCCAACATTCAGTGTGAGCGGATGAATGAGGGGTGTGCACCCGGAGGTCCAGAACCGATGGAATGCAGGAGGGAAAGGAAGGGAATGAGCTTTGATTTCCGACTCTTTGAAACACCCTCGT
This sequence comes from Micronycteris hirsuta, assembly GCA_004026765.1. Taxonomy (NCBI): domain Eukaryota; kingdom Metazoa; phylum Chordata; class Mammalia; order Chiroptera; family Phyllostomidae; genus Micronycteris; species Micronycteris hirsuta. Next base: position 25,856 of record PVJI01015307.1, on the reverse strand, counting down.
TGAATCAGAGAGCGGCGTAGCCTCTGGCCGGTCCCACTGAGTCACAATAGAAAATCTGGGAAGTCAGCCACAATTTTGGGGCCGTTTTTTGTCCTGTTTGGATCCCAGGGAATGCTTTTTTTTTTTTTTTTTTTTTAGAAAAAACTACGGATTCCGAAGAGAAAGGTACTCATCTGTGCCTCAGTTACTTTCTGTGGTCTGTTCACTTTGTCTGTTGGTGTCCCACTGCGTCCTTGGAGGTCTTCAGTGTGTTTGTCTTCATCTCTCGGCTGTGGGTTCCTCTCGCCAGAAGTGGCCTGCGCGTGTTGCAAGGCAGTTTCTGTAGGGAAAGCCGGTCACATGTCTTTGCGGTAGCGTCTCGCCGCCTTGAATGTCATTCACGTATTTTCATGTATTACAAAACCTGAAGCAAGCCATGCGTGAGCTGAAGAGAAGCGTCTTGGAGTATAATTCATGCCCGGCGGCCTTTGTCATTTCATTTTGTAGTGGGTGCTGGGAGAGGCAGCGTTCAGGAGCTGGGAAAAGCTCGTTCGAAGGCGGCAGTGCTCACGTCTTCCACAGAGTTCCACGGGAGTGACTTTACAAAGGAAAGCCTTCCCGTGTTTCGAGTTGCACGAGGTTCGTCTAGTCGGTAGGAACGCAGACTATTGCGTGAGGGTCTCAGTCAGATGCCCGCTGCGGAGGTGGCAGGTCAGCCCTGAGAGGAACGTCATCACAGGTGCAGAATGAGCTGTTTCCCTCATGGCGTCTGTGTGACCAGCAGGTGGCGCTCTTTGCTCTTAAAAGCTGCCTTTAAAATTTTCAATCTTCTCTCCAAATTCCATGGTACTTACAGGGCTCCCTGTAAACTTCGCTGGGCGTGAAAACAGCAAACTGAAACTGAATTTCAGTGTTTTCACAGAACTGAGTCTTCATGTTTCTCAAGAGCACCTGCGGGCTTCTCTTCCTGTTGAGGAATGAACGTCAGGACACAAGCGTGATTGTTGATTTGAACTTCCTTTAAAAAAAAGCTTTTTAAAATTTTTTTAAAAATTTATTTATTATTATTAGAGAGGGAGAAAGGGAGGGAGAAAGAGAGGGAGAGAAACATCCATGTGTGGTTGCCTCTCACATGTGCCCCCTACTGGGGACCTGGCCTGCAACCCAGGCATGTGCCCTGACTGGGAATCAAACCAGGACCCTCTGGTTCCCAGCCTGCGCTCAATCCACTGAGCCACACCAGCCAGGGCCAAAAAAAGCTTTTTACACATTACATTTTACAAACTATTAAGTATAAATTTCCCTGAAAGCTTCATTCATTTCCCATGAAAAGTTGGCCACTCAGAAGTGAAAAATAAGTTTTTAAAGTTATATCATGTAAAATTTCATTAAAATGATATAATGTACATATATTTATTTATTTTAATAATAATGGCTATGATATGAATGCAAAGATTATTAAAGAAAACATGATATAATGCATTTTTGGGAAACAGCTCAAATTATACAGAGAGAATTGGAAAGATATGAGATTTCCATATTTCAGAAGCAAGAATATATTATTTTCTCTGAAATTAGATGAAAATGTACACTTAATTTACTGGATGTCTTATTTTTTCCACAACCCAGGCAAAAAAATTTTCCTTTTCATTCACTTATATTTAAAAGTATTATTTTAAACTCTTTTATTGAATTGTTTGGGGTGAAAATTATATAATTTAATTTCCTTAGGCTTCTCAAAATGTGTTTGGAGACAGACTGGTGATATTTTTGTCGTGTTCAAGAACCGGAAACGCATTGGATACTTTTTATATTTTCAATAGTTTCCTGCGTTGTGGCTACTGAATAGGATTTTTACGGTCCTTTGTAGGGTTTTTCCAAATCAGAGATGAGAACTGCCTGCCCGTGGCTTTGCTGATGGTTTTGTTTTTACCCTGAGAATTCAGGTGAAATGAGTTAGCGCCCTGATCGGCGAGACCAGGTGTTTATTTCCTGGCTTAGAACCTCCTTGGAAAGTCTTAAGAAACCCAGCGCTCCGTGCACGGGGGTGGGCTCAGCAGGACAGTGACGTCAGCAGAGGCTGCCCCCCATGTGCTCTCCTCAAGACTCCTGGGCCGGGTGAGCCAGGACCTGACAGAGGACCTTCGCCCTACAACTGACCCTGCAAACCCAGAAATGCAAATCCCGATACAGTCTATGTTTTTGTCCTTCATCTTAGTCAGCATTGCAGCGACGGAACGAAACTTTAGTGAAGACTTCATCTAGAGTAGGCTCTTAGCGGAACTAAGCTGCCAATAGCTCATGGATTAAGGGCAACTTCGGGGGCGGGGGAGGGAAAAGGGCAAGGAGACAATTCTTGAAAAGGGGTCGCTTGAAAATGTGGTTTTTGATAGTTGTTTGAAATGGTGTATTTTGCAAAAAAAAAAAAGTTTTAAAATTTCCTTAACATATTCTTTGGTGCACAAAAGTAACAGCAAACATATTTGTAATACTCCTTAGTACGATGTAGGTAAATATGCATGGAAATGATTAATAAAAATAATACCTCTATACCTATATATATTGCAACTAAAATTTTAGGAGCTAGCTCAAGAGAAAAATATGTTCTATGCTAAAGTTATCCCCAAACAGAATATCCACATCACAAGATAATAAAAGAAAGCAGATGATTAAAAATGGACATGGGCGGTCTTTTCTGCAAACTAGAGTGTGCATTCAGTGACTTATGCAAAAAGCCAAATTTTTCATTTGTACAGTGATTTTTAAATGGGCTGCCAGAGACCAGATCGGTACAGTGCCATAGAGGTTTGCCCCATGCTCGCCTGAAATCACATTATAAAAGATGCAAGTGTCCCCTGGCTGGTGTGGCTCAGTGTGTTGAGCATGGGCTGCAAACCACAGGGTCGCCGGTTTGATTCCCAGTCAGGGCACATGCCAGGGTTGTGGGCCAGGTGCCCAGTAGAGGGCGCATGAGAGGCCACCACGCATGGATGTTTCTCTCCCTCTCTCTAAAAATAAATAAATAAATAAAATCTTTTTAAAAAGCTGCAAATTGGATAGTCTTCCGCTCAGCTAATTGCATCCCTCGTTCCCCACGTCACCCTTTCCTTTTCTGTCTTAACAGCTGTCTCCATGGTCCCTGGACCAGGAGACGCAGAGCTGAGCAGAGGGCATCGAGTCAGGAAGAGGACGAAAGTCCGTGACTCGAAGAGGAGAGCTGGGAGCCCGGCGACCCGTCCTGCAAAGGTGGAGGTGAGCCCGGGCGGAGTGCTGGTAGGGCAGTCTCCCTCCTTTCCTCGCATGTCCCTGTGGGAAGTGAGCTGTAGTTTCTGGGAGAAGGCGCATGGGGTTGCCTCGACCCGTGAAGGCCATGGAGCGGAAACTGGACCTCGCACGTGAGCCCCTCCCCTCACTTCCTTGTGCCCTGTGACCTTTGACCAGTGCATGGGGACCCCATGCCATCCAAGACCCCTAAATGCCACCAAGCAAGAGTGCTGGCCCTCCAGTTTTAGGGCGAGTTCTCACTTTGCTTTTCGCAGAGGGGCCCGTTGGGGGAAGCTGATGTTCGCTGTCTCCATCTTGCACCCACAGCCAGGGTAGCTGGGAGCCTTTAAAAACACAAGCCGTGAGCCACCCCCCGAAAGGAGTGTAAGAGCGTGTCAGGGCAATGTACTGGAAAGCAGATGTCCGTGTGATCATGCACAAGTAGGTTGGCACGTCCAGTCGTTCCCGGCACCCACACCTAAGAAAGGACTTTCCGCAAAGTGAGCTGGTAGATGCTGCTGAAGTCACACTCTCGGTCCATTTTCGATGAGGTATGTGTTTGCTAAATCGGTGACCTTTCCAACCGGTCCCTGGTTCACTTGCTTGGTGTCATTGAAAAATTCAGATTCCAGTGTCCTACCCCAGATGTGTGTATTTGTTTAATCCTCACCCAAGGGTATGCTTATTGATTTGAGAGAGAGAGGAGGGGAAATCGGGTAGAGTGGGGAGAGAGAGACAGAGATCCATCTATTGGCCGGCTTCTGTGTGCACCCTGACCGGGAATGAAATCCGCAACCTGGGTATGACTGGGAATCGAACCTGCAACGCTTTTGGTGTACAGGATGATGCTCCAACCAACTGAGCCACCCGGCCAGGGCTGCCCCGGACATGTTGACCCAAGATTTCAGGATGTGAGGGTCCAGAGTGTGCCTTCACCACGCTTCCCAGGGGGTTCTTAGTCTCTGCTAAAAAGAAAAAAAAAAGGAACAGGAAAAAGCACCTAATGACCGAGGTAAAGCGTGAGGAAGAGTGCAGCTAACTTTTTGGGAAGAGGAAGAGAGCGTTGCTTCGTGCGTGTCTTCTCTAAGGTCACCAGCACGCACCGCGCACTTTCACCTGGGTTTGGTCATGTGGACGGACAGTAGGAGCGTCTCCTCTTCGTCACTGATGCGCATTTTGGCTGCTTTGGTCAAACTGAAGTCAGCGGCAGGCTCGCTTCTCCTCCAGGCAAACTCAGACTACAGGGTTCCAGGGCCCTTCGGGGAAGGACGCGCAAAGTGCTTCCTTACTAATGCACCAGGCGTGATCCCAGACACATTTATCCGTGACTCCTTCAACACACACTCAAGGCTCCTCTCTCCTGTGCCTTGGGAGCTCCGGGGGTGGCTTTGAGATCCGCCCAAGTTACAGCGCGTCCATGCGCCCACGTGCAGGGCAAGCTGCCTAAGACATTGAGCATATCTGGGCAGAATTGAAACAAAAAAGATGACGTTTTGAGGGCCATGAAGACAAGCCACGTGAAAAGGGCCGGGATCATCGCAGACGGTGGCTGTGATAGTTGCAAAAGGCAAAAGCAATGCACACGCAGGTGTTGTTTTCACACGTGCATTACAAAGTGGCTCCGTGTGCTAAACCCCGGGCTTTCTGTGCAACCGACTGCGTGTGTGTGTGTGTGTGTGTGTGTGTGTGCACGCACACGGTTGATGATAAAACGTGTTTCTTCATGGAAAGGAATATGCTACGGAGCCCGTAGACGTACCATACACATTGCTTAAAAGAGAAAAACATACAGGGAGCCCTTTGAACATTGAAAAGCTGCTGTGAAAGCTCAACGTGTGTGTCCTGACGCTTTAACTTTCGGGAATATGCATTTCGTGATCGGACGTGCGCCAAGACGCCACGAGGAAATGTAGACACGGGCAAGGCCCTCGCGTTCACGGAGAGCAGCTCTCCGCCCCACTTGGGAATTCAAACAGACACCACGGAAGGGTCCGCGGGGGCTTTTGGGAATGCTCTTATCTTTACGAAGCTGCCATGACCCCATGAAGGCCGATGTCTGTAAGTAGGCGTCCCGGCTCCACTCGTTGGGAAACGGGTTTCTGCGCCTTCCCGCTGGCGGTCACCACGACCAGCCTCGTTACTCTCAGTCAACAGCAAGTGTCCTCAAGGCGCTTTCGAAAGGTTTCCCTTTCCGATTCCGCGCACCGTTTTGAACACACGATTGCGCTCCGGTGCGCTGGCGCCTGGCTCCAGCGGAGCCTCGTCTTGCTCCGCCTGGGATGAGGCCACTGCAGAACCCCAGACCAGTGCGGGTCCTCTAAGGTGGGGCTTCAGGGCACGCTCTCTGCCCGGAGAACCCTGCGAACAAAACAACTCTGATTTGGTTTTAATCATTGAGAAACACACCAGACAATGGCCTCTGTCGGCCCTGCTGACTCCTCGGTGTAACACGATAGCAGCGGATGGTTCCCCTGGTCATTGAGCAGGACAGTGTCGGAAGCAGCCGGTGGAAAGTGTGCAGCAGAACAGGGGGAAGGGTGGGCCACCGGGAAAGGGCTGCAGGCAACGCCCAGAGGCGTGACGCTTGGTGCTGTGTCTCGGAGCAGGCTGAGAGCCAGGGCGCCCTGGCGGTGCCATATGGGGTGGTCCCAGAAGTCACGGGCTTCGGGAGCTAAGCGCTCCAGGAACCTCCCCCACTCGTTGTGCGTTATAAACATCGCCGAGCCCCATGCGCAGCTTCCTGGGTCCCATCCCTGCTCTTCGGGGGTCTCCCGCCTGCCCGCCCCAGGAGCTGGGGAAGGACAGACTAGGGAACAGGGCGTGTGTTCTGGGCGTGTGGCCTTGTCTGGGGAGGGAGCACAAGGGTGGTGACCAAACTTTGGAAGAGATGACAACAGGTGATGGGGGAGCAATGCCCCTGTGAATCGAAAGTGAACCCAGAGGCTGGGGGCAGATACGCGGGGGGCGAGGGGGGTCGGGAGAGCTTTCCGCATTGAATGACTCACCCCGGGGGCTCCGTGCCTGCCAGAAACGGGCACCTGAGGACACAGGGGCGCGGGGCTCATGAACAAAGGTCGCGGGGTTGCCCCGCGCTCCTTTCCCGGGCCCCGCTGAGACGGGAAGGAGGGAGGAAGGAGGAAAGACGCAATGGCAGCCCGGGGAGGAAGGACGCGTCAAACGTTCACACCTCGCCCCTGTTTCCTGTGACTTTGTTTCCAGTGCGGGTGCTGAGCCCTTCCCCGCTACCTGGGGAGAGCGACATTCAAACGTGCCGAAGTGTGAGCGCCGCTTGGACCCGGGGAAGAATCTGGCAAGGAAGGCCTTCTGTTCCGAAGCCCCCGGCGTCCGAGACCCTGGTTCCGGACGCAGCACCTGGCACCCCAAGACCCAGGTTCGCTGACACCTGCCGTTGACCTGGATGCTGGGGCCGGAAGGAGCGGATGCGGGCGGTGGGGGAGGCTGCGTGGGAGAGGGACCACCGGGAGAGGGGCGCGCGGGGGCGACCCGGTCGCCCTGGCTCTCGCTGGGAGCGCCCGGGCTGGCCGCCTCTAGGACCTGCCCACGGCTCTCGGCCGGCCCCCCTGTCACTCACTTTCCTTCTAGCCAATGGCGCGGCCGCCTGTCACCCTCACCCCACCCCTCGGGGCCGCGCTGGGAGGGAGGTCGGCAGGGAGCGCGGGGGCTGGAGTTGAATGATTGAACTTTCCAGCCGAGTTGCAGCGACCGCGAGGTCCCCGGCAGTGCGGCCCCGGCGCGGAGCTGGGAGCCTCGGCTAGCGCCCGGCGCCCGCGCCCCCGACCCGCAACCATGGTGCCCGGGACCCCTGGCGCGGCCCTGACCCTCTGCCTCTGGCTGGCGGCCGCCGGGGGCTGCCTGGCGGCCGGCCCCAGCTCCGCGGCTGCGCGGCGTCTGGACGAGTCGCTGTCGGCCGGGAGCGTCCAGAGGGCCCGCTGCGCCTCCAGGTGCCTCAGCCTGCAGATCACGCGCATCTCCGCCTTCTTCCAGCACTTCCAGGTACGCGAGCCGCCGCGCGCCCGGGGCTCCGGGAGCTGCGGGCCGCGCGCGGGGCGGCCAAACTTCTCGCCCAGGGCGACCGGCAGGTCCGCTGTTCTTCCGCGTGGACTTCACAATCGGGGTGCTCGAATCCTCCTTCCCAGGCTTCTCCCTGCTCCCGAGAGGAAAACGAAGGCTGTAGCCTGTTTCCCCAACTCCCTTCTCCCCGGCGGTGAACTAAGGGAGGGAGTACAGGCAGTCTGGTGGATTCCAAGGGTGGGTGTGTGCGTTCGTTACTTTCCCGGGACTGCGGAGCGCGGGACTCGGGCTGGTGGCGAGTCCCGGGAACTCCCGAGAACTCCCAGGCGCTCCGGGACGCTTGGCTCCGCGGGCACAGCGAGCGACGTGGGGAGGCGCGTCCGGCTGCGCCCGGGGACGCGAGCGACGTGCCCAGCGCCGCAGGTGCCCGCGGGCTGATACTTTTGTCTCCGTGGAGCGAAGCTTTCATACTAGGCGGGCCCGGAGCTCGCGGCCCACCCTCGGAGCCCCGGGCAGGGCGCTTGGCTGGGCCAAGTCGTGTGTTCCGGAGCGTGGGTCGGGGCAGGGCGCGGTGGTGGCTGTGCGCGCCCGGGGTCAGAGCGCCACAGCGTCCCGGTCTTGTCGGCGGATAGCGTGGAAGGTGCAGGAAGAGGTGGAGAGGACACGGGACCGGTGGGATCCTGTTTGGATGCTCCCAGGAGAGTCCTGGGGTCCGTATCAGCCCGCCCCTCATAGCTTGAGCGCGCGGACGCGCGTGTGTGTGGGCGAGGGTGTGTGTGGGGGAGGTTCAGGGAAAAGCGTGCTTGGCGCCTGTGGAGGGGGTCCCTAGTGGCGGAGACCCCCGCTGGGCCTGAGTAGGGACCCGGAGGCGGGCAGGGGCGCCAGGGAGGCGCTCCCCGACTCGGCAGCGGAGCCCAGTGCGCGCACTGTGAAATGGCCCGCGCCTCACTTCGTTCTCTCCCTGACCTCGCCAACGCCCTTCGCGGCTCACCTGTTGTAAGATCCCCACTTCTCGCCGCAGGGGGCACTGCGGAGGCCAGGAGGAGACGGGGTCGGGGGTGGGGGACCTCCTTGGGGGTTTCTAGGAGGAGCCCTCTGCCCTTAAATGCACTGGACTGGGGAGAGGGCACCTCCCAATCGGACTGGGAATGAAGCCGCGAGGGAGGAGGCGATTGTACGGACTGTGGAGTTTGGGACACATCTCCGGGGCGCGGGGGTGGGGTGGGCATGGCCCCCCGGGATTGTAGGAGGTTGAAGCGGCTCCAGAAGTTTGCCTGCGTGCGCGGTTCTGTTTGTTCTCAAAGTAGCAGCGTGTAGCGGATTCCGGGAATTTGGCAGCCCTGGGGTCCTCCTGGGTGTTGGCGCAGGGGAAACCCAGGGCTCGTCTCCCGCGGTGCCGTTCCGCGGGCGGCCTGGAGGGGGCGCCCGCCCGGGCCCCTGGCCCCATCTCCGCCTGCCCTGCCCTGCCGAGCCGGGCCGGCCCCCCTCCCGAGAAGACGCTACACTGTTTCAACCACAGAAAGCCCAGCCCACAGGGGGGCCCATTCCCGCGGAGAAACAGTATCTTTTCTTTTCTCTCCCTGTCTTCGGACGGAATTGTCAGTTGCTGTGATGGATTTGTTTTACAGTTTCAGAGGCCGAGGCAGCCCCTTGCAACGAAGCCAATTCCCGTGAAAGGCGTTTTTTCTTCTGCTCGGTTGGCACGACTTCCCCGCGGAAGAAAAAGTGCTGACAGAATCCGCATTGCAGACAATCCTGATTACATTTTAATTAGCTGGGGTGAAGGAAGCTGCAAATTACTCAGTGAGGACTTAATAACGGCCGCTTTTGCAATCAATGGCACAGCCGCTCTGGGGGGGGGGGTGCAGGCCTACCTTGGAATGCCTCTCCGAGGTGTCCAAATTGTGGGCATGAAGGCTTTCTTGAGATTTGAAAAGACAGCAGCACACAGGTCCTTGTTTGTCAGCAAGCTTTCCTTTCCCTCGCCCCGCTTGTGAAGTCGTTGGCAGGGCGTAGGGGCATCTCTGTGGTGTTGATGAGTGGGCTGGGCCACGCTTTCCGGAGATCCCCTTCTAGCAGGGTCACCGTACCGTACTCATGAGGGCAACGCAGCCCAAGCCCAGGCTGTTCCTGGAGCAGCTGCCTCTTTCCAACTCCTCCGGCATCTTCCTAAGATTGGGAGCCCAAAGGCCTCCAGCCGTGAGGCCAGCCCAGGGTGTGCTCTCCCGCGGGGAAGCTGCCAGGCCGTGGCTGGTCAGGACGCAGGCTGTGCAGCAGCTACAGGTCTGGAGGCAGACAGGGCGCACCTGGTGCCTTCATGTCCACAGAGCTGGGCTGGCTTCACCTGTGCAGCAGGGGGCTGTCAGCCACGCCCGAGAGCACAGGGGGCTCAGACCCATGCGTGCTGCTGGGAACAGTGAGGGCAGACCCCTGGATTATTGGGCACAGCCCCTGGGCCTGCAGGTGCTTAAAATTTCACGCCGAGCGGGACACGGCTTCCGAACGGCACTGGCTCACTGCCGCGTGCTCCCGACGTCACGTGCGAGCAGAAAGAGGACAGGTAGCACCTCACAGGCACGGGGCAGGCTGCCGTGTGAGGTTCTCACACATCACACACGCGTGGGCTTGCAATGCTGCCAGCGCACGGGGTGGGGAAGACATGCTGCGTCAGGGAGTGAGGCCTCGGTGTGCACTGGGGGTTCGGAGCAGGGGCGGGGCTGGGGAGCCAGGCGTCAGGCTCTGCCCCTGACAGAGGGGAGGCGTGGGCAGGTCGCCTTCCTGACCTGCCAGCCTCTCCTGGGTCCAGTGCGAGCCCACGGCTGCCCAGCAATCCTGAACATCTTGGGGACGCGGGAGTGAGGGGGACACAGGGCTGACACCAGCTGGAAGATTCCTAAGGAGCAGCCGCTGCTCCGGGGGGTCACGAGTGGTGTCTCGGTGCCCCCAACAAGCGTAGGAGGCAGGTCCGTTTGTATCCTGCGGTCGCTGACTCGGGAAGGAGATGCTGAGAAGGCGGGCTGGTCACCCAGGGAGTGGCGTAGCCAGGTCCCCGGGGAGGGCAGCTACCGGCTGGGGGTTTGTTCTGATTGGTTAGTGGGCTGCTTTCCTGCAGGCCTGCCGGCTGGTGTTGCCAGTGAGGTTTGACTGGTCCCCTGCAGCTGGGACGTGCCCGCGTCCCACTCACACACAGCAGCGCACTCACCTGTATGCAGCAGCGCCTGCTCTGCACAGCCTGGACTTCCTGGCTCTTCCCTGGGGGGTCCTTGCCATGTCTGGACAGACAAGCAGACGCCAGGCTCGGCAGGCCGGGCAGGAGGAAGAGAGGACCCCTCCAAGTGCCCTCGGTGAGGCGTGTCCGGTGGGGGCCCGAGAAGGCGATCTTGTGGGCACTTCTCCGTACGTGCCTGGGGCCTGGCGTGTGCATGTCCTCGCTCAGGCATGACTCTGTCACCTGGTGTCCTGCTCTGCTCACTGCCACACGGGTGCGTGGCACTTTGTCCTAGAAGAGCCCAGGGCCCTGCAGCCTTTCCTGCTGCTCAGCCTGTAGCACACAGGCCAGCCCAGGGCCCTGCAGCGGCCTCACCGGATGTTGCTGGGTGCCTGCATGAAAGGTGGGGGACAGGGCTGTCCCTGCGGACCTGTGGGCTCTGGCTGGCGACGCAGCAGCGTGGCATACAGACAACCCCACTGAACTGTGGGGCGTTCAGGGCATGCATTCTCAACCCCAACCCCCTCCTCACACCCACGCCCAGGTCCCCACGGGGGCAGAAGGTGGCAGGGCTTTGGGGCCAGGGGTGAGCAGGGAGCGGCTGAGCAAGCACCAGGGTGGCAGGGGGCCAGGGAGTGGGGAGCGAAGAACCTTTCCTGGGGAGGGAGGGGGTGGGGCAGGCCGCGTCACGCGTGATGTGAGGCTCCAGATGCCCAGACACGCTCCGGTAGTCCACCAGACATCCCATGGGAAGTGCACACTCACCGGTACAAATGTCCTGGCTTCAACCTGCAGGTCAGATCCTGGAGCGCTAACTCCCAGGTGCACCCGTGGGAGAGGTTGGACCCGCTGGGCACAGGGTCCCACGCAGCTGGACTGATCTCGGCTCCCGTGGGCACCAGCTCCAAGGAAGTCTCGTGTGTTACTTGGGTCACTCACACACTAGAAGAGGGAGCTTATGGATGAAAAAAAGCCCGGTCTCTTTGTCAGCGACTCTTCTTTTGCTTGAGAGAGACGTCTTCTCTTGGGGTCGGTGGGACAGTCACGGGGGAGACCATTGGCCACGGTGGCAACACGGAGCTGAATCCCAGAGGAAGCCCTGCGGGTGAGCACACCTGACCTTCCGCCTGTGTTTTCGGGGAGGGGCGCAGGCAGTGGGGCCTGGGGTGGGGGCATGGGGGCTGGGAGAGGGAGCCCATGGGCAGTGCCGGAGGTTCCCCGGCAGCGGGGCTGCCGCGGAAGAAGCGGGCGGGATCTTGTCGGCAGATGAGGAGCAGGTTGCTGGCAGCCTCCGTGGGCCCTGGGCTTGTAGACTTTTATTAACGTTAAGAGATTCCGGCTTAATGGGACATAATTCACCCTCTCAGGCCCCCGCCGATAGGCTTGCCCGGCGAGCTGCTGGGAGATCAGACGCCTTTCCCTTCGCACTCCCTGCAGGCTGTTTGTTTTGGCAAAGGAGAGACCTCAGCTGGTGATTCGCTGCTTCTAACGCAGAGCACCAGCCTGTCCTCCGAGAAAGAGTCAACAAACAGTGGAGACATCAAAACCCGGGGCCCCGGCACGCCTCAGCCCCGGGCCGTGGGAGGTGTGGCGCAGTGCTTTCGGTGGGGTGTGCCCCCAGTTCCAGGTGAGGGGCCCCGGAGGCCCGGCGTTCCCAGGGGCCCCAGGTCTGGTCTTCCGCTCCCTGGCCCGGGGCCCCATGGCCTCTGCCTCTGTTCCCAGCGTTTCTGACTCCGGCCCAAACTAAACAGGGGTAGTTAGGCCAGTCAGGGCTCAAGTTGGTGTTTTCCATACCGTGTTTCTTCTTGAACCTGGCGGAAAAGACACTCTTCACGGCGACTCCTGGAGAACAGTGTAAACATGCTCTGGACAGAACTCGCGGGCTTGCCCGTCTCTTGTCCGCACCCTGTCCTCAGAGGAGAAACGCTTTGTCTGCATTTACATGTAGATATTTTAACAGCCTGCAGCCATTCATAGATGTCCTCACACGTGCGCGTAGGAGGCACGTGTGTGTTTGGAGGCCCACGTTAGAAAGCTTGTGTTCTGCCCTGGCTGGTGTAGCTCAGTGGATTGAGCGCGGGCTGGGAACCAGAGGGTCCCGGTTCGATTCCCAGTCAGGGCACAGGCCTGGGTTGCAGGCCAGGTCCCCAGTAGGGGGCGCCTGAGAGGCAACCACACATGGATGTTTCTCTCCCTCTCTTTCTCCCTCCATTCCCTTCTGTCTAAAATAAATAAATAAAATCTTAAAAAAAAAAAAGCTCGTGTTCTTTAGAACACGTCATGCTCTATGAGGAGGGCATCCGTAGTTCTTGCATGTGGAGTCACCCGGTTTCTGGGTACACGCCCCCCTCCACCATGTGCATTTCGGCGCGGGAGCCTGGACCTGCGGGCTGGGAACAGACCTGCGGGGACGTGGCAGTGGGCGCTGTGGGTGTTACCTCAGTAACGGGGTGTTACCCGCGGAACTGGGCCTCGCTGTCCCCAAGTCTGACTGTCATACGGCTGTGAGGGTCGGTGGGGCCTCAGGGCAACCCCTGTGAAGCAGGGTGCGACTGTCCAAAGACTTCTGACACACGGAAACGGGACTGGGGGGGACCAAGTGCGCCACCGCCCCGCCAGGTGTCCCGTGGTGCCCCGTTGAACTGCGCTGCCCTTCGGAATTCCTGAGGGGCCCCTCACGACGTCCCCAGTCTGCGTCCCCTGGGGCCCCTCGTTCTGAAAATGTGTCTTCTGTCAGCACGGGGCACTTGTTCATCAGGACGGCCTGGTTTTCCTCGTCTATTAATCAGAGGTGCCCCTGAGTCTTTCAGGCGCAGATCCGCGGGCGTGGTCCCCGCATCGTCAGAGCGGACCGATGAAATGAATCAACATTCTGGACATTTTCACTTCGCGCCACCGTCACAGCAAAATGTGTGATTTATTTCAGATTCTCTAAATATCGCAGGGAGGTTCAGGACACCGTTTCCGTCTCAGGGGATGCTTTTGGTGACCTCCCGTCCCTGGCGCCGGCAGCCCCCACGCACCCACCCCGCCCCTGTGTCCGCTGCTAATAGCTCACAGCGGCTCGCCCCTGGAGAGGAACCTGTGCCCGCGGCGTCACCTCGCCAGCCAGGCCCAGCGTCCTCCGCTGCCTCCGGAGACGCCTGGTCTCGTCCGGCACTTGCGTGTCTCTGGTTAGACGAGCTGGTGGTCATGGAGACGCCGCCATCCAGCACAGGGAAGAGCAGAACAGAAGGAAAAGGAGAAGCATGTTCGCCACCTGAGCTCCCACCTCTCTGTCACTGTCCCTTGGAAAAGAGTCTGAGAGTGCGCACAGCTTAACACATCCGGGGCGGCCGGCTCCGACTCCGGACGCTGCCCGGGACCTGAATGGAGGTGGTCTGTCCTGATGGGCGCAGTGCAGAGACTTCACATCTGGGGCCGCAGGACTGGAAGCCTGCCGTGGCCCTGCGTGGTCCCCACTTCAGTGACCTGTGCAAAGTGCATCCTCTTGGAGCAGCTGGAAGTAGTTGCATGAGTTCAGGTGCTCACCACCTTCGTCCTTCCCGAGCAGGCAGCTGGGGAGCCCCAGCACCCAGGACCCGGCACCCCGTCTGTGTCCTCAAAGGGCTTCCCACGGGCTTCCCGGCTGGGGAGTGGACGCATCTTCCTGAGGGTGGAGAAGGCAGGAATATCAAGGCAGCGTTTACAGCTCACTTTGCTGTAAATCACCAACCGCGGATCTTGTTTTTTTAAAGGCACTGCGTTAATCGCGTCCATTTATTTCAGCTAACGGGGATGGAGGGCTGCCGTTTCAAAGCCGAGGCCGTGAAACCCGCTCCTGAGGGACTTCCAGCCCAGCAGGGGCTGCGCTGCATCCAACAGCCTCAGTGCACCGACCGAGGCGGGGGTAGCGGGGACAGAGCCGTCTGTGTGACATCTCCAAGCAGGGGGTGTGCCCCTTCAGGGCTGCTCGGACCTGGACGAGCTCACGGGGGGAAGATAGTGTCTCATCTGCGTTGGTATTTCTTCGGGGGACTCTCTGCACTTGGGGGCGGCAGTAGCCCCTCGGCCAGCACCCAGGCTCTGGGAGCTTCTTGGTTGGAGCTGCCTCCCAGCTGAGGGCCTGGTTCTGCAGGACGCTGCCTGGGCCATTATTCTCTGGCTCCGAGTGGTGTGGGTGACCCTCAGGCGAACCCCCAAGTGCTTGGATACTTTTCACGTGACCTTCATGAGCACCGTTGCCGGCACCCTCAGAAAGAGCTCAGGAAACTGTGAGAAGCGGGGGCTGCCCACCTCAGATCCCTGCGCTCGGCTTGTCCGTGTGGTGGACCCCCAGTCTGCAGGGGGACCCACGGTGAGGACCGCTCCTGAGGTCCTGAGCCGCAGCCCCAGGGTGCATCTTACGATGTGATTATGTATTTCACTTTCACAGTAACTCTGTGAGGTGGGCGATGTTATTTTGCTTTCACTGATAGGAAAGCAGAAGGTCTGTGAGCGAGGGAACCAATGCTTCCGAGCAGAAACTCAGGCCTTGCCCCGGCCGGAAGCTCAGCCCTGATGCCCTAAGGTTGTGGGTTCAATCCCCAGCCAGGGCACATACTAGAATCAGACAAGGAAGGTGTCAATGAAGGTGACAACAAATAGATGTCTCTCTCACTCTCTCTCTCTCTTGCCCTCCCCCCCTTGCCCTTCCTTCCCCCCCTCTCTCTCAAAAATCAATAAATAAAGAAAATTTTCAAAGGAAAGTCAAGCCCTAATTGTTATATTCCTGAATATTTATACGAAACGACCCTGATCAACGGCAGTACAATTGAGAATCAGTTTTTTTGGGAGGGGGTGTCGGGGTGAGAGAGTCCCACCTTCGTCCTTCTCCCCTCGGCTCGGTGGGGGGGCCCCCTGGGAATCCACACAGTGATGCTATTGTGGGCAGTGAGGCAGCTGCTACAATGCCCAAGGCTGTCCTGGTGTCCGTCCACCAACTAATTAATGTCCGTCTCAAGGACTGACATTAGTCCCCTGTCTGCCCACCCACCCAAGTCCCCTTCCCACCGGTGGGAACCCCCCCGACACGGTCTGCCCTCTGGCGTCTCAGGCTGTGGCGGCCCCGCGGACGCGTGCGGCGGGCCTCCCGCGCTGAGAGAGAAGTGTTTTCTCCCGCAGAGAGGCAGATATCGAAGGAGATCGTGGCCAAGAGCTGGGGCCGGGAAGAAAGGAACTGTTCTAATCACAAACGGTCTTTGAACTCTGTCTGCATCCTCAGGTGTTAGCACGTTATCACCACTTCTGTAGGAAGGCTTTTGTTCTCTCTTGCAGATTTTAGTTGGCTGAGATTTAGTCCACCACTTGTCGGACAGAAGAGAGGTGTTTTATGGGGGCTCCTGCAGACACGTCCCAGGAACAGCTGGCCTCCTATGAGCAACTTTAGGGACGTGCGTTTTCTGACATCGTGTGCCCAGGACCGAGGAAAGTCGGGGGCCAGTCGGGCGCTTGAGTGGGGTGGGGGCGTCCACTCTGTAAACTACATTATTGCCCAACCACATTGCTGCACATCTGAAACTAATACAGAATAACATGGAAGGTGAACCGTAATTGAAGACATTTTTTTTAACATGCAAATGTCTCCTCCCTATAATCCCCCATGATTACGGATGCGATTTTAAATTCCACGGCTAACTTCCAAACAAGTGACAACTTCATAAGTCCAGAAATGAAAACAGAAACCAGAGGCTGTCTTTCATGAAGCAAGAAATATTAATTTTGCCAAGTCATTCGTCAGCTTCCAAAACTGCCATTTATCATCCCGGTCCCCGGGACAAGAGAAAGGACGGGAATTAATTTCCGTACGCTGTCGGGAGATGTTTTCTCCATGCCTCGTGTTCAGTTTACGCCTTTCCCCCGCAATCCACGATGGTATTCTAATGCATGAGTGATTGATGCATGAGACCCATCAAACATCATCTGGGGTGTCTTCTTCTCTCCAGAGCAAGCGCCAAGACAAACCAGATGGGAGCCTTCTTAGCCAGGAGATACTGACAGCTTCTCCGAAAGAAAGGCTGGAACCCCTGCCCCTGTTGGGTCGGTAGGAATGCTTCTTCCCATGCAAGTTCATCAACTCTTGTTTAATGCAGCAAGAACGCACACTTGGGAGGGACAGCCCTTGCTAGGGTTAAAGACATCTCTCCACTCCCTCCTGTTTTTTTTTTTTAAATCCTCAGTTGAGGCTATGTTTATTGATTTCACAGAGAGAGAGAGGGAGAAACATCATGTGAGAGAGAAACAGTGATCGGTTGCCTCTTGTATGTTCTCTGACCGCGGGTGGAATCCACAACCTTGGAATGTGCCCTGACTGGGGATCGAACCTGCAGCCTTTTGGTGTACAGGGTAACACTCCCACCAAATGCGCCAGGACAGCTCCCTCCTGTCCTTAAGTCCCTGTTCCACAGAAAGTAATAGCACTCTTTCTATACTATTGGCTGTGCTCTGTGGCCTGTAGGGAAAACGGACCAAGACTTGCAAACCTAAAGTCCGGAGATTTGGAAGAGGACACACATCTTATATTGACATGTCCCCCGGTCTCCCAGACACGTTCCCAGGTTCCATTCAAATCATCCAGTATGCAAAGGAGCCTCGTGTTTCAGGGCCACCGGCGTGCTTCCCAACGGACAAGCAGAATAATAATAATACAATCATCGTCATCGTCCTCCTCCTCGTCTTTCCCCTCCTCCTCATCACCATCTCCACATTTGGAAATGTGGAATGCTTCCTGAGAAATCTCTGGGCAGACAATTTCTGTGGAGACCCTCAGCTCCCCGTGCCTTCCTCCACGGCAAGCTGCCCATCTCTGTCCTGCTCACCGATGTCCCCCTGTTGCTGGAGGGCCGCGTCCCCTGATGACCTGGCTTTCGTGCATCCCAGAGGAGGAACCTGCAATGAAATGAGGAGCAGAAGACCGCCCAGCCCTATGGACATCAGGGGCTGTCTGGACATCTGGTCGACCCATGCCTGCCATATAGGTGGTGCACATAGAGGCCAAGTTCAGACTGCATCAGAGCACGGACTGGGGGCTTGCCTTCCAGAGCTGAAAGACGCGGGCCAGATGAGAAAGCCAAGCTGCTGCAGAAGGTGCTGGCTACCTCCTGAAAGGAGGAGAAGGATGTAGGAGGCCGGTCGCCATGGTAACACGTCGGCTAGCCGTGATTCTTTTCCATTTCTGCAGTGCCAAGGAAGGGCAGACTTTCGCCCAGTAGAAGGGGTCCCTGTTTGAAGTGGGACCCTTTGCTGGATGTTTTCTCCACTGTGTGCTGTTTCCTACGAGGACATTGCCTTGAAAATCGGAAACGTTGACCCAAACTTCTTTCCCGTCTTTTTGAGCCCGGGTGGACCCCGAGCGGGGGTTGGCTGGCTCCCCACGGCATATCCTGGACTAGAAGTTCATCCTTGTCCTCCCTCTCGGCCTCCCCCCACCCCGCCCTCCCTCCCTTGTCACCCTGACATCTGGCTGTCTCATTGTGAGGCAGCGTAGCCAAGTTCACGTGCCAGTTATTCCAGGAACAGCCCACATCTGGGAGTGTGGCTTCCCACGGGGCCAGAATCTAAAAGAAAGTGGGGAGCATCATTGCTGTTGTTTCCACATTCTTGTGGCGGGAATGGATGTCCTCACAGCTGCAAAGCAAGGAGAAAGAAATCTGCACAGGACGCATTCACTGGCCGAGTCTCACGTTGGACATAGGAGAGAAAACTGGAGTTTGGGCTGTGGCTACGTTAGAACAGGCGTCTGTGTGAGTTTCTGTCTCCCTGCTATTTGGGAGGCCTGGGCTTGTAGAATATATTCGAGATATTTTTCGTAGGGCAAGATTTCCATGCTTCAGTCCCATTGATTGCTGCACAGTGTTGGGAAAAAAAGGAGGGGGTTGTCTGATTTTTGAACAACCCCATGAAATAAGGACCGCCATTTTATTTCCGTATACGTGTCCATAGGTGTACTATCCACATGAGTCTAGTTTGGGGTTCCTCAGCCTGGATTCTTTGCTGTGGTCCATCCTGTGCCTTGTGGGATGTTGAGTAGGCTCCCTGGTCTCCACCCACTAGGTGCCAGGTGCATCCCTCCCCCCTGCAGAAACACATTTCTTTAAACATTGGTGTGTGTGCTTTGGGGCCAACATCGCCCCTAGTTTTCTCTCTGTCTACTTTCCAGCGGTCTGGACCACGGTGTCTCCAGGACAATGCTCGTGTTTGGGTATGTGGACCTGTATCTTAACATTATATATATATGAGAATCTCTTATGACGTACTCAGGTATCCTCTCTGAAAGAATAAACTCCACTATACCAACCAATCAACTGATGGCATTATGAATCTTCTTTCGTTTATAATGTGGGAGTTTCCAAAGATGCTCCTTTGAGTCTGCCTTTGGGAACATGGGAATTCCTGTAACAGGCACGGAGGGACGATGCTCTGCTTCCTTCTGTGGCAGAAATTCTTCCGAAGAACGCCTGCATTTCAGTCCTCAGCAGTGCGGGTTCTGAAGCCATGGCAGGGCATCTGGGGAGGCAAGAAGCTTGTAAGAATACTGGGTTTGCAGCCATGAGCAGACAAACGCAAAACTGGTCCCGCTGCCTCTTTTCCTTAAATATTTGCAGTTTTGTTATTTTTTTTAAATTTGGATAGCCAGCCCTAAAGCCTGCTCCCTTTGCAACTTCTATGCAAGTAGCATTCTTTCCTTGGGAAAAAACGTCTCTGAGCTTCGTTTTGGATTACCGAGGTTCTCTTTGTCTCGGTTCCCTCACCTGTGAAGCGGGGGCAGCGGGCTTCTTGCTGCGTTCGGTGCAGCTGTGGTTATGAGCGAGCACCTGGTGCTGACGATCGTGGGGTGCAGAAATGAATGGGGTGCACCCCTTGATCCTCCCACGCTTCACCACCTGGTATGGGAGTGAAGAAGAGGCCGTTGAAAGCAGCCAGTTTACCAGTGGGCCAAGCACCTCCACAGACCCTTCGCAAAGAAGATGCGCAGGTAGCAGACATGCACGCAAACATGCTCTGCGTTCTGTGTCATCCGAGGAATGCAAGTCAAAGCCACAGGGAGCTCCCGCTGCACACCTAGGAGAACGGCCAGAACCCAGCACACCGACACCAGCGAACGCTGGCGAGGACTTGGAGCCGCAGCCGTGAACGCTCCCTCACGGCTGCTGCGGGATGCAGGCGCTGCAGACACTTTGCGGGAGAGTTCGGCGGTGTCTCACACACTCACCGCACGGTGCAGCAGCTGTGCTCTGCGGCGTCTGTCCAAATGAGGTGAAACCATGCGTCCGCAGAAAACGTGCCCTTGAGCGCTCATGCGGCCTCAGTGCCAAGCGCTGGAAGCGCCCGTCGGCAGGGGAATGCGTGAGAAAGAACACAGCTGTGGTGTCTCTACACGAGGGATTGTGATTCAGCACAGACACCCACGAGCCAGCAAGTCACGGACAGCCGTGGGGGAACCTTAAGTGCGTGTTATTCCTCTGTGAAAGAAGCCGGTGTGAAGAGGCTCCATGCTGTGTGCTTCCAACTCTGTGACCTTCTGGAAAATGCAAGGCTAGGAGACAGCAAACGTACAGTGCTTGGGGGGGTGTGGTGGGGAGCGGCCCCTAGGGTGAGCACAGAGGGTGTTTGGGCAGGAAGCCACTCCATATGATGCTATAATAATGTATCCAAAGCCGCAGAATCTGCAACAGGTAGAGCGGCACCTAATGTCTACTCTGGACAGGGGGCAGTAACAATGTATCACCTAGGCTCCTCCTTGTAACCGGTGCACTGTCTGGGGCATGCTGGTGCTGGGCCAGCTGCCCGGGCGGCTTGGGAGCTTATTTGGGGGTGTGTGTCTCTGAACCTTCCTCTCCATTTTGCAAAAACAGCTCTAGATCTTTTGTTTAAACCAGAAAATTTTTAAAAAATGGAAATTTTCAATTAAAAAAAAAAAAGCCGTTCGAAGTTTCTTTCAAAGCGCTTAGTTCTGTAGAGAGACAATTAAATCCACGTCTTGCCTATGCTTTTTCCCGTCAGAGATGTCTATTCCCCTCTGATGCGCGCAAACGGATGAAGTAGAATTTTTAATTGAAATGTGAAACCCCGGGTAGATGCCGTGTGAGGAGGAAAGACTGTTGAATTCTAGGTCATCTGTTTGGGTATGAAAACACCTCTGACTTCCTAGGTGCTGCGTGCTTAATAATTCCGCAGGTAACACATTTTTTTCTGGGAATTGACTTTTTTTTTTTTTTTTTTTGCAGAGCCCAGTTTTTTTCCAGGGTTATTGCTCTTTCTCTGCTATCACCTTGAATTCATCATGTTTTCTCAAGCGATCTCTCATTAAAACGGGCTTCGTTTTGAAGTTCATATTAAAACCCCTCAGAATCATGATGGATGAGCTGGAATACCACATCAGCCAGGGTTTAATAGACTCTGAGGTGCTCTATTTTCGTGTGATTAATTATTCTGCCCTTTCTAATGAAGAACACATAAATCAGCACTATGAAAAAGCATGTGTCACAAGAAAACAATGTGACAAAAAATCCAGCACTTAGTAAGGCTGATTAAAATGGGGGCGAAAAACCCATGTATTTCTAGTAATTCTTTTACCCTCTTAGATTTCCACCCCCAATATACCCGAAACTCAACTGCATCTTGCATCTTCCAGGCTCTTTGCAGGCGGTAGATTTTGCTCGAACATTAACACAGGATTTATTGAGGGCACTCCTAAGTGCGCTATGAAAGTAGTCTGCAGAAGTGCAATGGAAAATGAAAGTTTTCATTTATGGGGCATTGTACGTCTTTCAAGGAGAGCATTTTTAAATGGTCGATAGTCATCACAGCTGAAGTGCTCAGCGTCTGGTATGTGGAACTCTGTGCTTCCCAGCTCCTGTTCATGCCTGTGAGGAATTAGCTTGGTGGTTTCTCATTAATCTCTGACCTCTGCGGGCCGGTGGGCTGGGATCCAGGCTGCAGTGAGTCTCGGGGGAGCAGCTTATCACCAGTGATGGATCCCACCTCTCAAGGTTGGCAGCTGTCTGGAATCCAGTTTGACACCTCACAGGGGGCTGTGGGAGAGCTGGCAAAAGTCTACTTCACTTTTTCCCCTCACTGCCACCCGGAACAATAAACAGGACCTTCCTCCAGAGGGTTTTCATGAAGATGCCTTTCATTGGAGACCTGGGGGAGCAGGGCCTGGATGGTGCCGGATGCTGTGACCTTGAACTCTCCCGGCTCCCAAGCATGGACTTGGCAGGCTCCGAAGCAGACGTGGACTTGACATGGATGAAAATGACATATATATGCCCCCCCCCCCAAAGATGATCTTACCACTTGACCAAGAGAATCGTCTTTTTCCGTAACGGGAGCCCTGTGAGATGCCCGGGAAGCGGGAAGAGGGATCCGGACGTGTGCATCTGGGGCACCCCAAGCCCTTGCGTGTCTCACAAGCTTGCAGGGATGTGGCTGCCCGGCCCACATCGAGAGCACTGCTGGACCGTTGGGGGTGCTTCAGGTTTCTCTCTGGTGCCTTCTCCTGCTTGGTAAGATGTGCTGGCTCTAGCTGTGATGTGTCCCACGCTCTGCATCCGGGCCCCCAACTCTACTCCTGTATCCAGCCTTCGCCAGCTTATGTAGAGCTCACTAAGGCTCAGCCCCTCGCATACGGTCGGCAGGGGCTTCCTTGGCCGCCGGGCGCTGCGTACACACCAGCGCCAGCATCCCCGTGGGTCAGAACACAGGGCTGGTGTCACTGCCGGCCGCCACATCTTTGGAAACACGGGTTCTGGTCGCCCGGATTGTCGATGAGGAAGAGGAGCCCGCCCACCCGTGGATCCTCTGGCCCCGGGTGTGCAGGGCATCCAGGTTCCGGATGAAGCAGGAGGACTCGTGGGCAGCCACGAGAGCAAGGTCAGGAACACGAAGTGTGGATGGAGGCTGGAAAGAATGCTGCACTACGGACAGATTGCCGACCGCTGGGGAAGGAGGGGGGCGCTGAGCTGGGCCTGCCTGTCTCATCCTCACCGTCTGCCTCTCCCACGCGTCCTTGAGGGGGCTCTATGTTCGACACTGTGGTCTGCCGTGCCCCGGGACGCGGCAAACAGCCCAACATCGGGGCGTCAACGCCGAGAGTCATTTGGAAGCAAATGGGAAAACAGATGAAAACCCGAAGGCAGAAATCACCCGCCCGGGAGCAGGGGGCAGCCCGGCGGGCCCAGCATGGCGTTTCCCCTGTGCCTCTGAGTTTTTATTTCAGTCACTGTCACGATCAGGGTGAAGGATGTCCCCCACTCTCCAAAGCCCTCTGTGGATGCTGTCCCAGAGCCACATCCCCCTGGGTAGACTTGAAGATCTCATTGGCTTTATGAAGCGGTCCATGACTCGGGCGGCGTGCCGTCCAGCTACGGGAAGGGCGCTGCTGGGGGAGGTGATGAGACATGGTGCGGCGAGGGGGCTGTTCCCAAAGGGAAGCACAGCATGCATCTGGGACCTGGACGTCTTCTGTGGGGGAGATGTCGGCCAGGCTTCTTCTGTGGGGGACGCAGGGGGCCTGCCGGGCACATGGCCTCACGGGTGCTGGCCCAGAAGTTCCAGAGTGGTTGGTGGCCGTCAGGTTTCTGGGAGGGGCCGGCACAGCGGTTATGTCAGGCATTCCATCCAGCTTGGGGGCCCTGGGCTGTAGCCTAAGCCAGGCCATTTAGGGGCCCGGGGATTTCTCTTTAACCACATCCTGACCCTTCCTACCCAATTCCTCAGAGAGGGTTGGGGCCACAGGGACCCCGAGTCCCTCTGCGACCTTCTTCTTAACCCCCGACAGTCCACTTCTCCCTGCTGCTGCTCCCTCAGGTTGAGACGGAGCCTGGGTGTTACTGGACTTGCCTGTTCTCCACCAGGGCTCCATGGGCTGTGAGCTCAATGCACTCCAGCTCTGCTTTAAGGAACTGCGCCGACGTGATGCCTCCGTGGGCACTGTGCCTCTCGAAAGACTTCTCACGACCCCACCACCCTGGAGAAACTCATCAGCTCGCTCGTATCCACAAGCAGTGGAAAACCGTTTTCTTTATTATTGGGTCAGAGCTGATGGAGGGCCCTGAGCAGGCCGGCACAGGGGGTCAGAGGGGCCGCACAGCAACCCCGATCTCTCAGCCACCTTCTTCCAAATCACCCTCGGGCATGGTGTCGTGCAGAGCATTCGCGCCGCCCGGCACGCACCTCCGCGGCTGCGCGGCCGAGGTGGCGGATGGGCCACTGGGTCGTCGGGAGCAGGTCCATGCCGCCTTGGGCAACTCTGTTCTTCTCATCTTAGAAAGGAAGCCACCGGCTTTTCCAGGGTCGATAAGTGACCTGGAATGTGAGCAAGGGTCTTTAGACCCCCAGCTAGGTGTGCTTTCCCTTCTGATACCCTTTTTGTTGGAATCAGCAATGTGCCGCCTGCTTGTACGCTTCCCGGGCTCTGCGGGTGGCCTCGTCTGCAAAGGCAGCATGTTGCCCTTGAGTCGCGATGAGCTCTCGTGATGCTCATGATCTCGAGTTTTCCTCAGGATGTTACGTTGCTCGTCTTGGCCAGGCTTTCACATGTTACTCGCATCCATGATATTGAGAGACCCGGGGTGGCCACCCAGCCCTGGGCCCGGTGATTCCGAGGTGTCCTGCTCTCCCTGGAGTCTTACATCCGCCCTCCCCACCCATTCTCCCCTTTCCCTTCTCCCTCCACCACCGCTCAGCGTTTTCCAAGAACTCCCCCAGTTCAAGTTCACCTCCAGGATCTGGCTTGTTCCCATCATTACGTTGGTCCCTCCTTGGCATCCTGGGGAACCGAATTACACACCCCCTTCCTTCCTAATGTTCACACAGGGTGTCGTTGGGTTTCCCGTTTGGTGTGGGCCTTTTTCGGAGGCATTGCAACGATTTTGGAGAGACTTCTTAGAGCATTGCATCAGTAAGAGTGTAAAGCGTTAGCCGACAGAAAGTCGAAAAGTTAGTAACTCTTCCTCCCTTTGTTCTTTCCCGGGCTGCAGAGGTTCGGGCCGCAATTCGGGGAAGAAAAAGCCAGGGAAACAGGATAACATGTGCGGGGGCCACTGGAACCTCTGCCCCTCGGAAAGTTCCTTGCATCATAAGACAATGACATGTCATTAACAAGGCACATTTGTCTTGTTTTCAGCAAGGAGACAGATCAAATGACCCTCCAGGGTCTTTTCTGGTGTGTAATTATACGGTATCACCCGCGTCGGAGTCCTCCGGTTTACAAACAGTCTGCGTGGGGATTTGGAACGGCACCGCGCTCCCCCTCGCTTGCCCTGGTTGAGGAGAACAGGCCTGGCCTTCGCTGGAGTGAATCTTGTGCTTTCACAGAGAGGGGCTGGCGGGTGCCCACTGATGCACACCGCGGGCCCAGAAGGTGCCTGGGGGATTGAGGAGAAGGTCGCGGAGGGGTTTGGGGGCTCTGAGTCTCCTGTGAGTCACAGTGGAAGAGTCAGAATTCTGAGAGCCCTCACTACGTGTGGAGATACTAAGAAAGAAAGTGGTTTTTAATTGCTTTGTGAACATCTTCAGCACATGGCCCCGTTCAGGTAGGACCGAGGGAACCCCGAGTTAGCCAAGAGGTCTTGTGAAGGCACCTTTTCCGTGGCTGGCTTTAGTGTTTGCTAAAGTGTCTCCCGACTATTGGACTATTGTTCTACGTTGTGGGTGCACAAGGCTTCCTACCATGAACACAAAGTAGCCACAACAACCATTAAGCAAAAAGAAGAAAGTACATTGTAACGAGTTGCACATTTGCACCGCGGCGTAATTCCCCCCCGCGGGGTGTCAATTAGAGTTGTGTCAAGTTCTGTGTTTGAATGGTTTTTCCTGCATCGCTCTCGCATTTTTTTCTGCTTTGATAATGGTTTTCCTTCTCTACAGAAACTTTGGAATGGCCCAACGTGGTTTTTTGTTGTTTTTTTTCTTAAGAAAATATTTCCATTGTTTGGTAGCTAACCTCACACTGAAGTTGCTCGTCACAGCACAGATGGAAAAAATAGCAGCGGTGCAAGTTGAAACACATCGAAAGAACGACTTGTTTTTCCGGTGGGTTTCCTCAAGAGAAACAGTGGTTACTTTTCGGGACAATGTATCGAGTTGAAGTGAGGTGGTTTCAACTGTCTTGGTGGTGGAGGTAGGGACTTCAATGAGGAGCTAAGTTCTTGGCCTGAAATGTGCGCGACTCCCCAGGTGTCCCTCGAGACTCCACCTTCCTCTTCCTCACTGCACAGGGCGACACTTCCCCGCACCTGCCCCTCGCCGCCACTGCTCAGTTAATTTCTTCAACTCGCTTAGCGTTTTCAAGAAATATGCCTTATGTGGACTTGCCTTGAGGGGAGCTTGGCTTCTCCCAGAAGCCGCTCGC